>VWZW01004078.1:0-65733 GCA_013397115.1 Edolisoma coerulescens
TGTCTTTCAAACCGAGACACTAGCAAAACTGTTTCTAGCTAGTATTGTTTCATCGAGTTATTCCATCCTTGTTCCATCCCAGGTACAGGACTTTGCATTTATCTTTGTTTAACTTCATAAGATTTCTATTCACAGTTTCTTCAACCTCTTGTAGTCCCTTTGATTAGCCACCTTAATCTCTGAGATAATCCAACAGATCATTTCACTTTGATATCATCAGTGTAATTAGATGTGATTAAGTTTTTTGCTCAATTTTAGCTATCTACTGGTGTTGAGACATCCTGGAGTATTCAAGGTATCCCATTGGGTTGACAGTTATGACACAAGACCTCGAGAATAGTATGTGCCCTTTGACAGCAATAAAAGCTGATGGGAGTGTGTTCTCCATGCCACGCAGAGGTTTAGATGTAAACATATGAAGTGAGTAAGTATATTTAAGTAATCCACATGCACACATTGACCTGTGAGCTGTCCATGCTATCGTTATAGTCTGCAGGGATCTGGAAATTTGTTTACTTGCCACATATGTGTGTTTAGTGTGCCATGAGATCTTTAACAGTTGTCTCTTTAACGAAATTTCCGTGTGCAGCTAGCAGAAACAACAAAAGACCTGCATAGGAGACCTGTGTTGTCCTGTACTGGCACTTGAGGTCTAACATGACACAACAAAGAATTTCAAATGGGTTGTGCACTTATTTTGAAACAGTGAAACAAATCTGTATCAAAGTGGAGTTGAAGAAGTCTAAGGAATTAGTTCAGCCTTTAAGAGACTTGCAAATTTAGCCAGCTTAACAGCTTTTTAGCCTGTATAGGCTTAGTTCATTTGCCCCAAATATAGGCTCCTGGAGCCATTTATGATATGCTGGGATATCCAAGATCTACACACAGAAGTGACAGATGGGATATAAAGCAGACCTATGTCACCCTGGAGTGGCGGCTGGAGTATTTAGAAAATGGCATGAGATGAACCCATTTAGGCAAATTGTTCAAGTCTCAGTCAGTGTATTGACCATAAATTGTATCAGTTAACTTAAATGTGGGCACCTACGTTTAAGGTGCAAATTTACTTGCCCTAGAATATACAAGCCACCTTACTCGTATGGTAGTTAGGCCCCAATGCTTTCAGGAGGTCTTTATAGTTCTGAAACAGAAACTGGAGAGCAGACAAAAAACACCCAACACCCATAATGGTACTAGTATTCTGTGTGTAGGCAGCTGAACTAAATCCTGCATAAGGTGGATGAATCTGAATTCCACCTCCATATAAAAGGATAAAGTATGCAGGGAAGAATAGAATGAGAATGACCCTAGTGCATCCTCTATTAATGTGGTTTTTTGCTAATATATATATAATTATGTACTGTGAGCCTTATGCACCTCAGAATAAACTGTGCTTTATGTTTAGCAACATAAGGCAAGAAGCATAGAAAGGTAAAACAATGCTTATTCACTAACTCATTTGAAAGTGTACTAAATAGCACTATTTAAGCAACCCCTTTTTTTGTTGTTGTTTTTCACATAAAACTTCACAGCAATAAAAAATCATTTTTTCACTTGGTTTACTATGCAATAAAATGGTGAAACCTCCAAGACTTTTTTGAAATGATACCACTAACAGAGATACCAGGTGTGGTTTACAAGAGTGTAAGTCTTCCATCTGCTACATATACAAGTGTCTCTGCCTTCACATTTCTGCTAAAGATGATCCCAAACTCACTTCTTGGAACACTAAAATGGTAGGCTGGATACACTGGAGGAAGAAAAAATTGGTTTATACAGAGAAATGTTGTTGAAAATTCATAACTTGAATTTTTGTTCCTTCAGGGGGTCACTGCTGGAAATCAGGGAACAAGTGAAAGAAAGCTATAAAATTCTAGTTCTACATTTATATTAACCAATATTGTAATGCTGCCACTTATAACTCACCTAACTCACCTCTGACTAACTCTGCAACAATTTTGCAATAAAATTAAATATATAATTATATTTTAAAATAATTTTATGTACACCCAGAACCACAGAAGAATTCAAGTACTTAGCTATGCTGAAATTAAATTTAGTCACCTAAAAGCAACATTCTGGAGAACTTGTCCCAGTCCTATCACTTAATCCAATGTTTGTTGTCACTTCTCTCTTTTTATCTGTGTAGTGCTTATTGATTTCATTTGTGCCTTTACTTGGTTCTAGTAAGTTTTATACACTTCAATTTTCTCATGTATGTGGAACAAAGATTTTCCATTTTTAATTTAAAAACCCGCACCATTTTCTGTTTTTTTCTGTTTTCTTCTTGAAAGTGTATCTTCAGATTTATTGCCATCTCATCAGATTTGGAAATAATCTAGATGGCAACTGGAAGTCATGATACAATAATGTGATATTGAAAAAATATCTACAAATCAGAATGTTAATTTATATTCTGGCTATCTGGTTGGAATTCTTACCATCATTTCTCCCCACCAAATCATATATTCTTATTTGCAAATGTTGATAATCAATGTTTATCAAGCTCATTGTTTTCTTACAGTTGCTGCCTTCGAGTTTACTAACAATAGTAAAGAATAGTAAGATATACTAAGAATAGTATCCTAATTCCTTGGTTAGAAACAATAATCAAATAGCTTTGACTTGCAAACATTTTTTTAATGAGGAAAAAAAAAAAGAGGACAATAAGAATTTTAACTTGGAAAAAAAACATCAGATTTTTGGACACTATTCCTAAATAATTCATCAAAAATAAAATGGAGGAGATGGATGACATAAAAAAGAACCATGACGGTTCATTAGTCTTGATGGTGTATCACACAATGAAAGAATGACAAGATATTCAATAATTCTGAAAGAAAAGATGATTTTAAATGTAAGCTCTATGTTTTGAAGCAGGTGTGTTTAGACAGAGTTGCACAGCAAAAGGAAGTATAGCTTAGCTTGTTGCATTATATATATACATATGTGTATATATCTGACACTGTGTTTCTAAATTAACATCTCTGAGGCTGTTTGAAAGTGGTACACTTTAAAGAAGTATGAAGAGGTAGGTTTTAATTTAATTGACTGTTCCGAGAACTGAGTGAAGCTCAAAGAGCAAATGCAAGTCAGAGAAAACTGCTTCAGAGGAGAACTTTTCAGAGTATTATTCCTATGTTTTCTAGAAAATGTTGTGGTCTGTGAAGTATAGTTTGCACCGAATATTATCATTGTGTAAGCTTGCATTAAGTCATTTTTTGAGGAAACTGGATTTATTTGTATCTCAAATTTCCTATGCTGGTGTGTAGTTCAGAGAGCTGGCATACTGCCTCCAGCATCTGATGTACCTCTCACTCCCAGCCCAGCATTTAAGTTGGATATCTTAGTTTGAAGGATGATTCTTGTAGCATTCCCCACCCACCTCTGCAATTTTTTTTCTTTTCCTCAAGCAGACCAACCAACTTTGTTCTAAATTTGCAGAGGGTCCAAATACATTCCAGTTTACTTTGTTTTGGCTTGTTCTGTTAGATGCCTATTCAACTAAAGGGAATTTTTGCTTCTACCCACAAGCTGTTGCTTTGTCCTACATTAATCCTGTCATTTTGCCTGTAGAACATTACACCACAACTTGGTGTGTAAAGTCTCAGTAACCTTTAAAGATGACTGTAGCACAGGAATCAAACTTGAGAATTGAATTGGATTTTTCGTGGCTTAAAGTCTGAGGAGTCTCATGCATGGAAGACCAGCTACTGCAAGACACTCACATTAAAACATGCATGTGTAAACACCACATGTAATTTTAGCATAAAATGAAATACAGATACCCATGAGAAATAAATCTACAATTTAAAGAAAGAAAAATACATTGATTTTTGTTATCAGAGTTGTTATATAAACTAATCTGAAATTCTTGAGCAGAAATTCTGATGGAAAACAATAAAGTCTGTCTCCCTAGAATATTGGAACAATTAACAATAAACAGACGTAGTAAAATGACAAACAGTCAAGAAGACAGCATTGTAAGCTTTATAGTTCTGCTTTTCAGAGATTTTTGGCAAATTTTTTAGTTTTGACCCTTTGTATGTTTCTTCTGTATCCCCTAAATAGTTTAGTATCATATAGAAATTTTAATACTGTCCTCTCCTTATGTCACCCATCTATGGGACAACCTGTCTGAAAGTGAAATGAATATATGCTTAGGAGTATTGAGTATCCATGGAAGCATATAACGACTAGAGTTATTAAGATGTCCTTTAGTATGCTGGAAAAATAGTGAGATGGTTTCACAGTCCTCTCTTTAAGTAAGTAGGTCCTCTACATTTTGTACAGAAGAATTTACAGATCTTCATAAGAGTAATGTTTTATTTTAATTTCATGTCAATGGATAATTCTATTCACATTTATAAATAGTAAATAAAACTGTGTGATGGTAATTGAAAAATAAGTGTTTCAATATCTGCAATTTCAACACATTGATAATGCCCTACAACAATAACAAGTTATTTCTGAACTCCTTTTTAACACAGGACATTGTGACAAGATTTGTCCAATGATGTATGACTTTTCCTTTGTTATCGAAGAAAATGTCATGTTTTGCTTTCAATCTCAGGGTAATAATCTTATATCTGAGTTCAGGGACTGCATTTTCAAACCATCATATTTGTGTGAGCTACTGACAAGCTGGTATATGAAAAATATGAAAAAGTCTATCAACAAAAAGTGTATCCAAAGGACCTTTAAAAGTTACCTTAAACTCAGTAACTGACTGTAAGTTTATGATATTGGAACTGCTCACAGCTATCTCCTAAAAGATGTCGGTAGATTTCACATACATTTCATAACAGCCTAAGTAATGCAGGCTAACCCAATTTTTGTAGTATCACACTTGTCAAGGCACCCAGATGATCTGTGCAATCATATGGATTTATGATCCAAGAAAAGTAGAGATTCCATGAGGGGATGATAATAGAGAGAAGCATTGAAAGAAATACCAGTTCCACACAGAAAATAAGAATCAGTTTCTGATAAGTACTTTCAGTTCAGATATGTTCATACTTTCAGAACTATTTCTTTTATAGTGAGCATCTTATTAAACTTCCTAAAATAGTTATAAAATAGATGTTGTTTTTGCATTAAACAACAAGCTCAACCTAATGGGAGAATAGAGCTCATTTTTACTCCTGGGATTTTACTTACTTAAGGAGATTGTGGCAGTTTGCTTAAGTTCACCATGCAGTGCAAATTCACTGGCTAAGTGCCAGATCAAAGAACTACAGTACTGTTCAGAGTGCTATGAGCGACAATCTGACTTCCAGAGACATGAAAGAAAATGGAAGGGAAAAGCAAAGAAGTAAAAGATGGAAAAATTGCTTAAAGTTATAGTGTAGTGACAAAGCCCACTGATATACAGAAAAAAAGCAAACAACAAAGCCACACTATAACTCCCTGGAAGTATTTTTCTTTTCATTCCCATGGGGGAAAAAGATTTTAAAAAAAATGATCCAACTATATGATAAAACAGCAGTATTGGTAATGGAGAGATGAGATCAGGAAGCATCTGGGAGACTGGACTACTAGCTAAAAATATTTTCTCTAAATCTGAAAACCCATGGCTGTGAACTTCAGAGAACCCAGGAAAAAGTCCTGGCAAGTGATTGCTGTAACAACCCAGTTGCAGAATGTTTTTGAGTCAGTAATAAGCTTGTCTTTTGCTACTGTGGGCATTTTTAGACAGCAAATTATATTTCTCACATCAAGTTCCAGTCTAGACTTAAAATATTTAGCTTACACTATTTTTATCGGTACATTCTTTTTCCAGTGGGAAAAACACAGTCGTTTGCAGGTTTGATGGGTAGAACTATCCTGTAATGCCCAACATCTATTTTTAAGGTGGTTATTTTATACTAGGCCCTTCACTGTTACATGGCTGGAGTCAGGTGAGAATTTCACCCTGCAGGATTGTTTTTCCTTCTTAGTTGTGAAAAGGAAAATAAAAAGTCTAAATGTATGGTTATACAACCCAGTTCAAACAAGTTTTATTTTATTGGTTTTAATAGTTACAATACAAAATCTTGTGGAATGCAAGTGAATATCCATGTGCTAGAAGACTGGAAGACAGATATTACTGTTTAAGAGTGGTGACCCCATGATGATGATGATGATGGCCATACAAATTACAGCCTTTCGTACCCAAAATATTTCACACTCTTTTACCTAGAAGAATATATTGAGAACCTCTGGGTTATAGAATAACAAGCCAACTGACATCTTGTGGCTTTTCATAGCCTGATAAAAACTTCTCTTCCTCTGCAGTACTACCCTCATGCTTTAGTCATAACAGCAACTTGGAGTCTAACCATATTTCCTCTGGATGCTACTGTGCAATTTCCTAGTGAAACTGTTACATCCACTATCACTGTCTGGGGTGTTGGGGGTCTAACATTCTCTAAAGCCTGTTATACAATAAAAAAAATGTGCAGTTTAAAAGAAAAAAAGCACATGGGAGTAAACTATGTAGTCAGGCAAAAGAAGAAAAATATTTTCTAGCTTGCAGGTATATTAAAACAGAAAATAATTACAAGTAAAACAGAAAATTAGGAACTACAGGTAATGTAGGAATTACAAGTAAAACTGATGCATAATTGAGTTATGTCCCACAGGGAGACCTTCACCTCAAAATTCGTCCTTGAACAGATGAAATACTTGCTACAAAATTATGTCAATACTGTTTATGCTACTAAATTTGAAAAAGAAAAAGGAGAGAATAAAAAAGAGAAAGATAAGATCAAGATAAATGATAAAGATAAAAATTGGAAAAAGAAAAGAAAAGAAAAAAGAAAAGAAAAGAAAAGAAAAGAAAAGAAAAGAAAAGAAAAGAAAAGAAAAGAAAAGAAAAGAAAAGAGAAAAAGCTAAATCTCTGTGTAGAGCTTCAGACTCATTTGATAAGAGAAAACAAACCAACTACTTTGTGAGGCGATTCAGTCTCTAGATTAATTTAGATAGATTTCTTTGGTTTTTGACTTTTACTTTTTTTCCTATACAGAGACACAGACTGCAGTTAATTTTGCTACAAGTCCAAACATCTTCAAACTGCAAAATGGCAAAACGTGAAGCTGTTGTGTAAAAACTAAAATTCATGAAGCTTGTTTATTGGCACTTCTCTACTTGCAACACATTTCTGAGATTCCAGCATTATTACCTGTTCACAGTGATTGTGTTTCAAATTATGACTATGTTTCAGGATGAATAAAGGCACTATAATTCTGTATTAGGCCGTCCATCACAGTTCATTTCCATTTACTTAAAATATGTAAAGGCAAGGATGGTGTACAAGGACTACAGAAGACCTTCTAGCAATCTTTATCACCTCCTGCTGCTGGCCATAAGAAGTGGAAGAAGCTGTGGCACTGGAAGAATGATACTTGGCAACACTACTAAATAAAAGGGGATCAAAGAATGGTGTCTCTGAGTACAAGTAGCATCCCCTGTGTTATCTCTCTTTATAGCTGGGTCATTCTGGAAAAAAAACAAACCCCAAACAATTAAATACAGTCAGGGAGGATGTTAATGACTCTGTTGAGTGCAGTTGGCAATGTTTTGTCAGCAGGGAACTTCAGGGATGTCCTCTGTGAAGAGAGGCTGGGAGTGCCCTGCATGCAGTAGGGCATGGCTAAGCCCACAAGCCCGGGTGGTAGCATCGCAGAGGTGACATATTTAAGAAAGACAGGCAACGAGGACTGAGGAGAAAAGTGAGAAACAGTCCTGCAGACAGCAAGGTGACNCGATTCTCTTGCAGCCCCTGAAGAACCACTGGGAAGCAGATATCCCCACCGTAGCCCATGGGTGACCCCATACTGCAGTAGATGAACAGGCCCCAAAGGAAGCTGTAGTCTGTAGGATAGACCCATGTTGGAGGAAAAGTGTGAAGAGCAAGAAAAGCAGAGAGAACCTGGTACACACAGCCCCCCATTCCCCATCTCCCCCCATTCCCCACCTCTCTGTGCCACTCAGGAGAGGGAGGTAGAGGATTCAGTAATAAAGGAGTGAACCTGAACCTGAGAAGAAGGTGTGTGTGGGAGAAGGTGATTTATCTTTTTTTGTTTTTGTTTCACCATTGTACTCTGTTTCAAATTAATAATAAATGAAATTAATATTCCTTGAGTCCTGTTAGAGTAACTGGCAAGTCATGTCCCTGTCTTTATCTCAACCCATCAGCTTTTTCAGCTTATTTTGTCCCCTTGTCACGTTGAGGAGCAGAGAGGAAGAGAGCAGCTGAGTAAGGGTCAGGCAGGTGGCCAAGATCACCATGGTGAAGAAACAAGGTCTCTAATCAATAGCACAGTGTGAGAATTTGCACACTTCCCTTCTCTTGTTTAAAAGTAATGGTAAACCCAAAGATAGAAGGTATAGGAAAAAAAGCATCAATCACTTTCTCAAAGTATGAAGAGAAAAATCTTTTAGTGCAACCTCAGACCTAAACTGCGGAATGAGAAAAATATTTTAGGAAGCTACAGTTGTATTCTGTTAAGGCATGGACATCTACTTTTGTAGATTCAGAAAATGTTATGGTCATTCAGCTTGACCTCTCATGTAACATGGGCCATAGTATTTTATTCAGTGACTTCCACAATTAGTCTTTAGCCTAGAAATCCTGTCTTGACTTTTTCTGATTAAGATCTACTATTGACTATTGTGTTTTTAGGCTAGATTTTATTTTAGTTAAAATAAATATTAGCTGGTGAGATTTGAAAATTTTGGAAATTGTTCCTTTGAACCTCATGTATCACTGTCTCGTTTAATAATTCTTGGATGATTAGTTCCTTGGTGTCATAGAAATAGCTGCCTATATGTTGCTTGTGACCCTACTCTTTCCTGCAGTCTCTTCGTAATGTGACAAGAAAAAAATAGCAATTTTGTTACCTCATTCCCACCAATCCAGATATCCATGCCTGATTTAACCTACTATTAAAAATGTCAGCTTGTAAAAATACAAGCACTTTTTACGTTACTATGGAAATTGAAATACTGGAGTCACATTTAGCTGTTCTAACTCATTATCTTTTAAAATATGTTATGTAGTAGAGTGAGGTAAAAGATGGTAACATTTTCTAATAGATCAAATATATACAGTAAACCCATAAAGGCTAAGGAGTGCAGATCCACTGCTTTTGACAGAAGATCCACCAAATTTACTGAATATGCATAATTTCTGATACTATTAAAATAAGCTGTCCCCAACTGCAGCCTGCATAAGTCTTCATTTAATGAAAACAGTAGTTCAGTTACCATACCATTTTAGAATTTTCAATCCCTGCATAGAGTGTATTTCTTGTTTGTGTAAAGAACTTCTAGTGCATAGATCAGAGGAATAAAAGAATAAGCAAATTAAAAACACAATTCCCACATCCCAGTTCTTAGTAGCAGAATTTGAGCAGCCCTGTGCATGTGCATACACCCACAGAGAAGGCTGTGGGTGGTAAATTCATTGACAAGCGGTTAAAAATAAAAGGCAAAGCCCACTTGGTTAATTGCTCATGTTGCCTGCTTTCACAGTTGGCATTTTCTCAAATGAAAATGAAGTACTCTTTTCCAACACAGACTTTTAAAACAACAGAAATGTTGAGCTGTTTACAAACCATTTCCTGAAATTTTGCAACTAGAATATCTTTAACTTTCACATGTAAGAGAACCAGAAGAACAACAACAGTAACCACCAGTTTTAAAATTTTAAGTGGATGCGTAAGTATAAACTAAGTTGTTTGTTATCAGTGTCTCAGTACAATGACACCTACATGAAAATCAGGTAAGTTGAATCTGTTATGTGATACAGCAGGATGAAAATCCTAAATTTTTTCACTGCTTTCTAGTGAGCATTATAGAGATATTTAGCTCAGGTGATTAGAGCATTGTGCTAATAGTGTCAAGGTTATGGGTTTGATCCCTGTAAGAGCAGTTCATTTAACAGCTGGACGTGATGATCCTTGTGGGTCCCTTCCAACTAAGAATATTCTGTAATTCCTTGTCTAGCCAAAGGTAAATTCACACATTCCATGATGAGAGCAGCTGTAGTTCTTAAAAGGTCCAACTGGTGAGTGGACCAAAACTATTCCCTCAATCAACACTATTTTCTCAAATGATTGACATGATTGGTGAGTAAGAGCAGCCCTCACTTGGTATGCAGCTGGTGAATGATATACTTCAAGTACTTCTTTTTCTCCACTGACTATAATCGAATCTTTGAATGACACAGTCAGATTTCTTAGTCTGCGTTGTTGATTTCAACAGCTGGATAAGACGAATCCCCTGGCCATACTGATCCACAAATGCTTGGAAAGCATTAATAACAATTTAGTTGTACAGAGATGTAGAAAACATCTTGAGGATGTGATTCTAATCAACAGATTTTATTCTAATTAATAGAGAACTGATTGGGAATATGGATGTGGGACCTACTTAGAAAGACTAAGTATGAAATGGTTACATTTATAGTCTTCAAAACAGGAAAGCCGAAATACAGTAGAACCAAAACAGGAAGGCAAACTTCAAGAGAAACAGGAATTTTTATGAAAAGGTTTTCCAGAAACTGTGAACCCTGTGAAGGAAAATATGAAGTGTTATGAGTGATAAACCTGGCTAAACTACATGATCTCAGAACGAAAGAGGAAAACATTCAGAAAATGGAAACTGTATATCTGAAGAGCAGACAAAAATGTGTTAGTAATGACTACATCTACTTGATGGAATACCTTATCTTTCGGTGTCCCTTCTAAACTTATGATTTGTGAAGTACAGTTGCCTTTTGCAAAGTGTCACCTTATATTAATATGAATACTTTAGGTAGCTTAAATGATTTTTTGTTCTCCAATTCCTTTTGTAGTCCGTGTTGTTCTTTTAACTTACCCTCTCACCTCCAGGCATGTTGTGATGCAGTTTAATAAATCAAAAATATCCTGAGGACCAAACCAAAACTGGTTTCCATTTGTTGGTTTCTTTTTTTTTTTTCACTCTCCTCTCAGTTTCTACTGATTTACTGCAATATAATATACTTGAAAAAATAGAGCAGTTTAAATTAGTTGGTGGAAACAGATGTTGAAAATTCTTGTTGTGGACTGCTTATGAACATTTTTTTCCCCCCAAGCCACTTATTTTTAATTATATATTTTAATATTAGGGACATATTTTCCACCTGGTAGTTGATTCAGCATATTGCACCATAAATTCTAGTTTCTCATTAGCTGCATGGGTTTTTGCTATGTAGGTAAAATACAGAATGAAAAATCAGCAATGGTAGTAGCTCCCAGTCTTCAGATAATATTTTTTTTTCCATTTACTTCCTCCTTCCTTTTATTGAATCTTATGGTGGGAGCGACCAGCTACACAAAAGTGCAAGAGATGGCGGCAGACAAATAATGACACCAGCACCTGTGCAGAACTGCAGCTTATAGGGAGCTCAAAAACAGCCTCAACAATAAGCAGCAGCTGAAGCTTGAGGTGTCACTGAGCACACAGAAGTGAGGACAGTTGGGTTAGTGAGGTAAGCAAACACCTTCACAGGCCTCCAAACAATTCAGAACTGCGAAGAACTATCTAATAATGAATTATAAACATCTGTTTTCAGAGATGGATTACCTACTTGCGAAAGTGTTTAGAATTGGTAAAATATATTTATTTGTGATTTTTTTAAAAAGATGCCTGTCCATCATTTTTAACTAATCTAAACAGTTCTCACATTTTTCAACTGTTTCTTTTTGAATGAAAAAACTGGTTTTGTCTGAAGTAAAGATCTTTTGTTTTCCCTGAATCTATAATACTACAAGAAAAGTAAGAAAAGTAACAGACTACGTTTAATTATTCCTCCATTAACGGAAGAATTTAGAATATATTTAATATATTTGTGAAGCAGAAATACCTATCAGAAATCTGTTGGTTTCAACCAAAACCAAGAACATCCCTCTTTTCTAGGCAATAATGACAAAAACTAGCATTACATCTGTACTCTGCATGACTCAAATGGATCTGGAATGGTGAAAGCACAGCTGAGAGAGATAGTACAAGCAGTTGAACTCAATTATGTAGACAAGAAGTTTGGGCAGATGTTTGAATATAGTATCTTATATTGATAGCGTTGAATACTGATGCTAGAATTCTGTGGATTTCATTTTCTGACAGAAAGATTGGTTGGGTTTTCTTTTTTTTTTTTAAGTTTCTAGGAAAATGGAATTGTAGTTGCCTAATCAGCACTACTTTCTCATGTCGTTTTGATAATAATTTCCAAGTCTTGGTTTTTTACTTTTCCTTTAGAGGCCCATTGAAACTTTTATTGAACACATACACTCCTATTCGAGTTCCAAAAGTGTTTTCAATCATTCTGATGACTTTATATATATCTGCCAACTCATGAGCTCATGATTGCAAAGTACCTTTTGCTACAGGTGTTGAAATCTGTAACACAGCTTTCTTAGCTTTCTTGAAATGGTTACTCATACAGAAAAACAACAAAAAAGTGAAATGCAGCTATCTACAGAATCAGTAAATTTCTTTTCCCCTGTATTTTTTTCTCTGTCTTTACGATTGTTTGGCCTCTGGTCCTAGTGTAGTTTCACTGCCTACACATTTGATAGCTATAAAATATTTAATGCCAGAGAAGAAAGGAAAAAAAAAAAACAAACCAATAGTTTCTGTCCTAATTTATGTTCTAGTACTGTCACTAACTCTTACAAAAGAAGCATCTTAAAATCTGTAGAGGAAAAATGTCTAAGTTAACCTTTAAATACTTTTGATAGTTGCTGCCTTCTGTTTCAGTGAAACATACTGAAGGAAACTTGCTTACAAACTGTTCTTGAAAGTTGCAGAGGATAATGTGTCCCTTAACAGGCCAAAATAAACATGTACCATAACTGAAAACCTTCTATTCTTAAAAATATTATCAAATCTTATGCACAGATGGATTGAGAGTTTAATTACAGCAACCTTTGAGTGTCATAGACATCTTTGTTCTCTCAGAGCTGGATAAACAGCAGCCAAAATATCCATCAGGAAGACAGATCTATATCGGTTATGATTGCAACAAGATGTTTTTTCATTTATGTCACCCAAACATAAAAAAAAAAATATTTCAATATCCTTACTACTGTAAGGATGTCTATTTTTAGATATCCAGTGGCGTTTTTCAAGTACAGCAGCAAAAATTTTTGGTATGCAAAGGCCTAATTAATGTTTGAGTTTACTTAAAATGATGTTATGAGTACTTGCTTTTTGGTGCATATATGGAAACAACATACACACTTCTGAATTCTCCTTTGAGCATCCCCACTGCTGAGATGCTGCATCTTGTTTTTCTGCAATAGCATTCCAGTAATAATCTGTGGTCATGTATACAGAATTGCAGGATATTGCCATGTATTTTTCTAATATAGAGCTAAATGCTTTGTCAAGACTGGAATGAATCTTATTATGGCCATTACGAATACAAATGACATAGTACTCACTTTGTTTTAATGTTTTCTTTAAAAAATTTAAAAATCTGTTTGCTACTAAGATGTAAAATTAAAAAAAAAAAGAAATAGAAGATAAGCTAATTACATATTTTATAATGGGAAATATCTTTTCAAAAACCATACATAGTTAATAATAACCTATGCAGGCATCACTGTGCCACAGTGGAGCAAAACAGTAACTGTTGTGAAGAAAAGCACTCAATAAAGTAAATATCATTCTACTGAGTTTATGGAATAGTTGTGTATAATGTCACAGCACGTGTCATTTTAATTATCCTCAAAATAATATATAATACATACCACCTTGTACATGACAATACATATTTGTAGGTCCTCCTTATATATATTTGGGTCCTACTTTATTCCAAGAATCGGTGGGGATTTGCACTTCCCTTCAGCTTCTACAATAACTTGCAATAATTGGGAAATGTTTAAATGGGTGAATGCAGACATGCTGAATTTATTCCAGTAGTGCTTAGGGGTGGCTATGTGAGCCAGCTGTGTTGGGGAAGCCAGTTACTTTGATGTGGCACTATGCATGAGCTGGTATATCCTACTGTACAGTATAACTTTGGATCAGAAATGTTTATGTGCCATCAGTACTTTAATTTGTTCACAGAGTGACTTAGAATCAGGATGAAATGTTTGGTTTCTGAGGGAAATATGAGGACAGTTGTATTTTCCTCATGTTGGTAAAAATTCAAAATACATTGGTTGGTTTATGCTGTTCATGATAGTGTAAACTGAGCAGAAGGAAGACTAAGTTCCCACTCTAGTTTCTGCTATAACACTTGGAAAATTCCTTAATCTAGAAAACACACTGAAATTGTTTGCAAATATGACAAAAGCGTGTCTGATTTTGTTCCTGAACAGAAGGGGGGCTGATTAAGTGTTTCGTGTTCAGCATATAAGCTTGAAAAAAGACCATTCTGCACTTCTCAGACATTTTATTTCTGAATGCAGATGTTTTGTAAGGTTCATAATTTCAAGACTTTGATGTTTTCTTTTTCCTATCCCATTTTAAAAGATCATAGTGGAAGGACTTGACATAATTATTACATCTCCCTTGTGTTTTATGGATAAGACTTATATAGCCAGGTGCTTCTTGTAACCACTTTTAATCATTCATTTCTAAAAAGGCAATTATAAATTCCCTATCCATGGTAAACATTTAACCTCTCATGTCAGCAGGGCCTATCTTGTTGTTCTAAAGAGATTTTAGCTGTGAAGTACAGATGGATTGAATTAAGTGTTTCAGCTCCCTGGAAATTATATGAGCATCCTACCAACATCAGTCTAATCAGAAAACTATTTCCACTCTTCTGCCTTAAATAGTATCACTCCAGGATGTGTACAGGGAGGGGAAGAATTGCTTTAACAAATTTCACTGCTAACTGTCCCTCAAATGGTACAAAGTGACATTGCTGTTGAATAGAAGGTGCTGACTGTTATCTGTGGTTAATAGCATCTCTTGCTAGACCCCATTCAGCTGCCAGTTAACACAAAGCCACGTCTGCATGACTTTTAAAGGGTCTGCATTAATACACCCAGACAATCAATGGTTTCTGCCCCTTCCACAAGGACATTGGTTTGTTACCATTGCTAGATGCTGTCAACAGAAAATGACACAGGAGTCACAAAAGGTAAAATGGTGTCAATTTAATCAGAGAACAGACAAAAGGCAAACAATGCTGTCCTGGAAAGGAGTATAGCAAGGAGACTCAGAGGTTGGCGTAAGCCACACTTGGCAGGTCCCTGTGAAACCAGATTGAAATTCAATGATACAAAATCCAGCAATGTGACACACAGGATGAGAGCTGTTGTTTCCATTCAATTAAAATCAGTGACTGCTGCTGGCGTAAAATAAATTCGACAAAATACCAAGAGAATCTGTATTGTAGGTCAAACTATTCTCCTTCTAAACTGAAAGAAAATAACAGTGGGAAATGAGTTAGTGCAATTGTTGTATAAATTACACAAAATAATAATAAAAAAGTCATCCTGCAATTTCCTGTTCACTATGAAGTTAAACAAAACTCTACTGATTGAGATGATTCCACTATAAAACTAAGCAATTTAAAGTGTTTACATATTTATGAAAATAGCTGCAAAAATTTTAAGATTCTTCTTGTTTGAATTCATATTCTGTTGTGCATATAGTATCTCAAAAACCTGCTTATTTTCAAGGATTTATAGAAAATAACGTGATCTTGCTTCTTATTTGTGAAAAAATTGGTTTTACAAACAGTCTAGTTATGCATTTCTTTAATGTGTTTGTCCTATACTGACAGGATACTGTAACCTGACTGTATGTCAACGCAAAATTTGCAGCTTCCTCCTTCCTCTCTGTGACGACTCCTGTAAGGAAAGCTTGGTGCTCAGCCAGGGAGGGATCCAAATGGTGTCTGATCTGCCTGGGTTAGGAGAACAAATCTCACATTAGGAGAATGAATCTCACGTGTCCCCTAGTCTAGACAAAGGTTTGCAAACATTTAGGCTCAGGTTCTCTTTGTCTAATGTTGAGTACCAAGCAAGAGTACTTTTCTAGCTGATGTAAATCCAGAGGGTTACTTAGTGTTCCAAAGTTCTGAATCAACTAGAGATGCCCCTCTCCACTGCATACACAATGAATGTAAATGTTAGTTTTCTGATATTATTTGGGATAACTTTGGTCCTTTGTGTGTGTACATGAAAACAATCATGCCATGAATGGTAAGGATAATTGTCAGTGTCCAGAAAACTCCCCAATTTTGATTCTTTTGTCTTCTATGTGAACTATTAAGATGGGAAGACATTAGAAAAAAAAATCTTTATTTTTTTTTGGAAATATGCACTTAAAAAAATTAAGATTGAAAGATGCTGAAGATGATATAACTGCTATGGTCAGGTGAACCAGCTGTTTATCAATATTGGTAATATATGAATGCTTCTATTAATGAGCTTTTTGACTAATGAATCCATTAGACTTTCTTGTTCTGTTGTAGTGATTATTTGTTAGAGTAAAAAAAAAGACTTTTGAGAATTTGCAAAGCGTTTTACATATGTGTAATTTCTTGACCTATATAATAAGTCTAGAATTTATTTGAGTATTCTGAAGACCTTTCTGGTCATCTGCATGTCATTTTTGCCTGTGAACTACTTCAAAGTAAATGAAAATAACTGCAATGAAAGTGATTTTGTAAGATGTAAAGTGACGAAGGCAGGTGCCAGCCTGGTAACAGCTCTTCAGTCATATGGCATTCTAGTGTGGGAAACAGCTGGACTGTGATTTATGAATGAGGATTCATTAAAAAAACATCAGTATTATCCTGCATGGACAATTAATCTGGTGGGAAGCCACCTAAACTCAGATCCAATGCAAGGCAGACTTCTGGGCTTCTAAAATAGTATGGTCAGCCCCCTTGATGAGGGAGCAACAAGTGTTATAAACAGTCACAAGGAAGTAGACAGTGAAATGAGTTGAAGATACAGCTGCCTAAACCTGATGTGTTGTTCAGAGCAAGTCATTATCCTTTATCTATCCTAAAATTAGGTACCTGAAAGATAGGCTGTTATCATAAACTAAGTGGGTATGCCTTCAACAAAGTAGGTGGAAAGAAGCATACACATTCCATACTAGAACTTCAGATGGGATCACTTGTGCCTTGGAAGTGCATCTTTTTCTCTATTGACAACCATTTTGTTTTTTCAGGCCAAGGTCCTTTTTTTTTAGGAGCTTCAGTGTTAGATAACATGAAATGAGCACCTAATTTAATGATGTTCTAGCTCATTTCTGAGCAGCAACAAGTTTTATACAAAAGCATGATTATAAAAAGCTCCTTTAATCAGTATTAACAATGTAGCATGTCAGAAAATATGTTTGGAAATTATTGAGTCATGGTGATGAAAATATTATTAAAAGTAAGAAGAAAAATTGAAGAAAAATTTTCTAGCTTCCAGTGTAAAATCACTGGATCTCATTTATGACAGAAATTTTTGCACTTGTATTTTATCTATTTGAAGCAACATCTTTTCTATGGAGTGTGTTTCAAATTGATACTTTTGGTGGATCTGAACTGGTTTTGTACTACAAGTAACTATCATGAGAAGTTTCTAAATGTATGAACCTCTCTATTGATAAATCTGTCAGCAGAATTCTTCGACATTAATGGGAATAACATTTTAAAAAGTCACAGATTTTTTAAAAAAAATACATTTAAATGGTAGTTATACACAAGGTAGTAAACATCAACTTCCTCAAAAAAACACAAACAAAAAACTAATCTAACCAACCAAACATAAAGCCACCAAAGCTCTTATTGTTTTGTCATGGTTTTTTTTGGGATTGTGTGTGTGTTCATGCATGCACATGGCCCCGTATGTGTGTATGTAAATGTGCCAAATGTAGCAACTATGAGCACCATTCTTGTTTTGTCATGAGCCTGGATTCAAGACTTTCTCCAGACAGCACCTTTTTCGCTCTTGAGGTAGAAGTTTAAGATAGGTCAAGTCAAGTAGGTTCTGAAAATTCCTATTTAATTCTCAAGGGAGTCTTGATGATTACTTTATATGGGTATCTACACAACAGAAAGCTAAAGTTATTAAGGTTAATCCCATCCTATGCATATGTTTGAGGAAAGATGTTACACTTGGTTTTAATACAAATGTCAGCAAAATCTTGCATATGGAGCTCCAATAGACAGTCAAAGAAATACTGTCATTTTTGTCTAGATTTCCTTATACCATACTATTCTTCTTTTATTTCCATATGTTGAAATGCAAAGGATGAGTTTCGATTTGTTGTATTTTGACAGTAGAGCACTAACTATCTTAACTAATATATTTTGGACATTAAATACCTTAAGAGAACTCAGTCTCATCTTGTTTCTGATCCAAACTTTTCGCAGCATTTTTGTGGACCTTGGGTTTTTGACCAGAGAACTGTATAAAGATATAAGAAGAAGAAAAGATATTTCAAAAGTAGTAATGCAATGCATTACATATTTTGCCTGTTTACAGATGAAAAGCTGCCTATTATTGATGTAGTAAATGGTTTTCAGTTTGAATGGATTTATTTCTCAACTGCACTGACACCTCAGAGAAAAAGAGAATAACATGCAAAACCGTAAGGGATAAAGCATCAGTCTTTAAAACACAAAGGGACTGGGACAACCGAGCCACTTATTACAAACCACTTCTCCATGGCTGTGCAAGATATAAGATTGAGTCTCTGCAGAACTAAATTAAATAAATACAGTTCAGGAGGTGTTTCTAATAGCTTGGATACACAGTACTGATATCCCAGGTTATGGCCAAGACTATTTTATGGCTATTTTGTAATTAAGTATTAAACTTTACAAATTACACTTTTCTATAACTTCATTTGGTGAAAAACATCATTTAACTAGATTCAGTTGGGAATGACTCCATTTGATCACAGGAGCTGTTAAAATAGCACACAACTGCAACTGAGTATTCAGAATGGATAAAACCCTGAGTAAGTAGTCTGATATCATGGCTGACTGTTTTCAGCCAGGGGCCTCCTGAAGTCCTTTCAGCCTGAACTATCAAAGAATGCTATTCAATTCTCATCACAACAATACTTTCTTATTCTTTCCCATTCCAAGAATTGCCTAGAATTTCTATAGTTCAAAAATACTTTTTTGCTTATCTGAACACTGTGTCATGAGATACATATTCCTTGTTCTTCCTCTACAATGTAAACTGTGCTGGACAGCATTATAGACAGAATCATCACTGAGATCTTTCAATCTATAAATCTACAAGTTGCTATACTTTCTACATGGCAAACAGTCAGGTGTTTTCCTTCTCAGGAAACTGTCCTGTATTTTATTCTTGCATTTACTTTTCCACACCATTATGAACCCTTGTACAATAATTGCTTCAGGGAAAATCAGAGTTTGAGAGTGTTATAGCAAAAGGGAAGGAGAATTACAGAAAGGTCTGTAAATTAAGAGTTTTTCCACATTATGAATGTACCTTGATATCTCCGCAACTGTGAAGATGTAACAATAGAAGGAAATAAAATAGGATGAAGTTGAGAGCTCTGTGATGAGTCTTCATCAGTACATGGGAGAAATAGATCCTGAAACACGCATGTATGTAGGATAATAGTATTATTTTCAAGAGGCAATAAGAGTTGGACAACCTGAACACCTCTAAGAGAATATGAGAGAATCTCTGTGTGCAAAGAGGAGCTAAGCTGAACCCTGAGAGACAGATGGCAAAATGCAAAGTTTGGATGGAAAAGAGCTACTTAGGACACATTATTACATGTTGACTTTAAAGTCTTTTATTCAGTTGCTTTTGCTGTACTGAAATTCTACTTGTTTCAGATTATGTTGTGTAAAAAGAGGAAAAGAAGTGTGAAACCAGTGATAATGTGGTCGAAGCAAAAGAAACAATTCTGGTGCAGCCTCACCTGAAGTGCTGTGTACAGTTCTGGGCACCACAACCAAATAAAGATATAAAGGTATTAGAGAGTGCCTGAAGAAAACCCATGAAGATGGTGAATGGCCTAGAGGGCAATCTGTACAAGGAGTGGCTGAGGTCACTTGATTTCCTCAGGCTGGAGAAGAGCCCGAGGGGAGGCCTGATTTTTGTCTATGGCTTCCTCAGGAGGGGGAGTGAAGAGGCAGGCACTGTTCTTTCTGGTGACCAATGACAAGACCCAAGGGAATGGCATGAAGTTTCAGGGGAGGCTTTTCTTGGATATTAGGAAAATGTTCTTCACTCAGAGGGAGATTGGGCACTGGAACAGGCTCCCCAGGGAAGTGGTCACAGCACCAAGCCTGACAGAGGTCAAGAAGCAGTTGGACAATGCTCTCAGGCGCATGGTGTGATTTCTGGGGCTGTCCTGTGTAGGGCCAGGAGCTGGACTCAGTGATCCTAATGAGTCCCTACCAACTCAGGATAATCTACAAAATACAATTTAATAGCACATTCAGAGAGAGAGCATTAATCTGTGGACTCCCTCAGAGACATTTCTGCCTTCAATACTCTCAAACTGTGGGTTCGTACTATACCCTCCTGATCTCCCTGCCATGTCCCTTTCCCCAGTTTCCTGTGCCTTTGGTGTAGAACAGATTTAGACTATTTTAATGGGCTTGTGCTGAACTTCATCCTGAAAGATAAACTAATACCTACTGAAAGAATTATGTACTGGTTACCAGAGATGGAAAAATGATTTTCTAAGAATAACTACATCCTTAAGCTTTCTTTCACCTTTCATTTTTAGTTCTAATGTACTAAATGGTATGAACACCTTCCTGCATGGTAGAAATTTTTATTCGTGATAAATCCAGTACTGGATAGATGCACAAACAGTAGAGACTCTTTAAAAAAATGTTTCAAAGAATCGTATAAACCATAGGTTAGGTAATTCATAGCTCATTCTAAGTGGTTTTGTCTTTAAGTTTTCTGCATATTGAATGAAGCATTGAACAAACTCTGAAAGATCTTTCTCATTTCTTACTACCATGCATGCATGGACAAAATCAGTCAAGCAGGAAAATAAAGAGATAATGAAAAACTAAGAATCTATTTGCATTCCCAAGGGGCTCTGTGCATTCAGATGTATTTGCACTGTAACTTTAGTAGTTAAAGGAGGATTTCACTTGAATTCCTGGATGCAGGATTATTGATCCAGAAGAAAGGAAAAATAAGAAAGAAGCAAAATTACCTTCTTACCCAAAGGTTCAAAAAGTTTAAAACTAATTTTTTTTCCTAGAATTCTCCATCCAAACCAAACCAAACCAAACCAAAAAGTAAAGAAAGCACACAAGAACAACTAAAAAAAAACCCCAAAACCCCTAAAAAAACCCCATATATTTAAAATGGGATATGCAAGAAGAGGTTGTCATGCACAAGATAGATCAGGGGTTTTTCTGAACAGATGGATAAACTGACAGATACTTGCAAATTTCCATGTTCATCGTTAAAACAAGAGCTTGCTTTTTTGAAAGAGTAAAGAGGTTGGAGACTTTTGGGGATTGTGGAGTAACTTCTTTCTATTTAAAAGCTTAAACAATTCTTAAAAAAAAAAACTAAAAGAGGTGAAGATTTACTGGGTTTTTTAGGTTATTTAAGTACACTTACGTTTACAGACAGTTACTGCAACAACTAATCAAAAGTGTGGAGACAGCATCTGGACTTGAATGAATTCAATCGCAGACTTTAAATGGATGCCTAAACACCTTATGCATTTATTCCAGTATGTTTTATTTGTTGTGAAGTTTCTACATGCTGAGGTAAATGCTTCTCTTTAATATGCTGCTTTTATAGAAACCATTTGTTAATCACTTGATGTAATAGCAATGAATATCATTGAAGACTATGCTGAAGCTTACTGACATAATTTCTGAACAAGAGTAGAGAAGTGAAAGAACTTTTGTCTGTTCATTCTCCTCTAATGTCAGTAATGTGGAGGTGGGCAAACCAAATTTTTATATTAGAACATAATTTTAAGGTAAGAACACCTAAGATGGCATTAAACTCCTTCAGTTAGGGAAGAGGTGCACTAAATATTGTAATATGCTTATAGCACAGAGGAACATGCTTATATTCTTTCATACGCTACTCTTCCCCTGTTATTCAGCCCAAATCACACCCTTGTCTGGCTTTTAAAACTATATGAACGTCTCAGTTTTCAAAGGCTTTTTTTTCATCCTTGTTTCTTCAACTAATGAAATAGGTGGATGGTGACATATTTCTATTCTATTCAGCTGTACAGGAGCTATTTACAGCATGTATTTGTCATATAGTTTTGTTAATTGAAACATAGCATGCAGATTATGCACATCAACAACACCTTTCCAGTGACTAAATTAATCCATGTTATTCAGAGTAAAAGCATGATGCTAGTGGTTCCTTTAAGAAATCTGACTTTCTAGATCAGTTGAACATCAAACATCCCTACTTTCACACAAAGTGTTTTCACAATAAACAAAGTGCATCACTCAGATTTTCTGTCTTCTGCCTGTTATGGAAACTTTCTGTGAAGACTTTGGTGACGCCTCGTGGAAAACTTTGAAAGTTCTTTTGTTTTTCAAGTAATTCTGCAAATATTATCAAGTATTTGCTTTTCCTTTCTCATTGTTAGATGCATTATCTAAGACAACAGACTATCTATCTCTGTGATGAGTCTTTCTGTTAAGGTAACATTATTTGTTCATGATACATATTCTGAGTCATGATATACACTACCATTTAATTCCTTTTATTATTTCAGGCAAGGAAGGGGGCATTAATGGCAGTAATTTCCGTTTTGGTCATTGTAGTTGAGAATGTCTTTGTCAGTGTTAAAATAATGTATCAAGCCTGGAGCATCCCTAGAGGAAGAGAGCAATGATTTTTCTTGTTCTTCCCTCCCCTGCACCCCCACATTATCCCTCCCCAGGTTATGAAATAAAATAATTTTATCATTCTACTGTATAGGTAACCCAGTAACACAAGACTTATATGTGTAGCTAAACATCAGATATGGCACAATTCCATTTTATGCTTGAGCTTTTTACTCTCTGTAATGTGCACTGTTTTCATATCTTTCTGTTAATTATATTTTCCTTAGACGACAGCTGACTGGTGAAAAGAAAGGGTGAAGGCTTGTGGGAGTAGGAGTGGGCTGTTTAAATGTGATTGGAAGGAACTTAACTCTGCATAAAATTATGTCCCTATGTTGGGTCAACTTACCACCTATTTAATTTCTGCATGCAACTGAAAAAGAAGAGATACTGGAGGGTGTGAGGAAGACTATAAAATTAAATATTGTAAAGATATCAATAAAGAAAGACTTTAAATAAAAGGATTTTTTTTTCCTTTCTAACCTGAAGAGGGGAATGTTCCATGGAATCAAAATTCTAAATGTTGTCTATTTCTTTATCTCTAATCATCCTTTACTGGATAGTCTCAGTGAAATGTGGGTGGCACAGCACTTTACAGATATGGTATGAATGCTCTTTATTTTCTTATGTGGATTTGTTCAGAAATGAAAATAGTGGGTTCAATGAAAGACCTTACATGAAATCTAGATATAATAATAGGTTTTTAAAATGTAGACCAAATACGCATCTGTATTTTGTTTTCTTCTACTCCTCCACTGTGCCCATTCCCAATCAATTAAACAAAGGAAGGAAAGAGAGCAGAAAGACATTGACAGTGGCTTCGCAATGAAGGACAGTTTTACACTTAAAGCTCAAATGCGCTTGTTATATTTGTAGTACATCATATACTCTGTCAAATGATGCTGTTTAAAACCAGTCATTGCTGTTTGAGATTTTGAGTACAGATGGAATTTTCTGAGAATTTACAAGTAAATTTATTTCTTAGTATGTGAATTATTTTGACAATTGGTTTAAAAACTTTTGCACTTTCTTATCAGAATTTGTCACAAATCTTTTAAATAATAAAATAGTTCTTCAGTCCTGCTACTTAGCAAAATCTCATTGAATGTTGTTACACAGGCATTACATATAATCTGAATACTCATTTTAGGAATATATTTTTTTTCTTTTTCCAATCTTATATATAAATGACAATTTAGTTCCAGTGACTTGAAAGACTGACTATTTTTTCCTCAAAATGTCCCCCAATTTAGCTGTTGAACACAAGATCAGTACTACTTTTGACGAGATAGGTAGGTCACATTTTATTTACTTTGAAATTATTTCTGTTTATGCTCTTTCCTTCTTTCAGATACATTCTCCAGTTCTATTTTTTTATATAAGGCAAGAGAAGTCTAGTTAGTTCGTCTTTTTTCTGTACTTAAAGCAGGAAAGCAAGTGTTGTATACCCTCAAATTTTAATTTAATTCCCTTAGATGCTCATTAGCCCGGACCTGGAAGGCTAGAACATTTATCCTCTTGATTTCAAAGGTTACAGAATTTCAAGTTCTTTCTGTTCTTGCATAAATAGATGAAAATGAGAAAACTCTACTCCAGTCAGTAGTTCAAAGATAGCTGATTAGGTTTTATAGAGCAACAAAACTAGCAATGCCAGTCTGTGAGCTCAATTCAAATTTCCTTTGACAAAAGCATCAAGGCCAGCTGAGTAGAATAGAAGTGATAAGAATATAGTTATCATTCATACTATCCATTTGTTATTCTTACCTGTTATCTCCCACAGATTTCTAATATCAGGAACTTGAAAAAAAAAAGACTGAAGGAATAGTAAAAGTAAAACCCTTTAATATTTTGGTAGAAAAGTTCACCGGACTAATTGGTTTGTTAATTCAGGTTTTTCTATGTATTGTGATGAAAGACACAAGTGTTTTCTTATGAGTTTTAAGAATACTGAAAACATTAGGTCTTTTATCTGGGGAAATCAATTTATCAATGACCATGTTCCCTTGCTTAGAATCATGTATTTCTTAAATTTGATTGTAATTCCGATTAGGTTCTCTCCCTTCAGCTCTGTATTGAGAGCTATTGTAGAGTTACTTTCCAGAATCAATAAGGATACCTGATGTCATTCCCATTTTTGGCCACAGGTATACATTTTAGGTCTTTGGCATACTGAGAATTTAGTAAATTTGAAAAAATGTTATTTGGAAGTCTTGTGGGCTGAGATTTTCATTTACCATTATTTTTTGACATGTCTTTTCAACACTGTTATCATCCATGATGCTGATGATGCTACTCATTTTCAAATCAAATGTATTAATTAAAGTTACGTTGCACTTAGCGAAAAGGCTTAATATCATAACATGTTATTTCATTAATAATCTCTTAATTACATCCCAAACAGCCTCAGATTGATTAATTTATTTTCCTACTGTTTATCTACAAATTAATCTTACAACTTGAATTAGTACATTTATTCATAAAAAGATTTTTATGAAATGTTCCAATAAGTTAAAAAATTATGAGTTGTACATTTCTTTCTGCAATTTGACAAAATTGAAGGTCTAATTTATTAATGATTTTACATGATCATTTTTATCATATCTTTCAATTGGTTTTCTACATCTATCTGATTTAGAGTTGCTTTGCATTAGGCTGGAAATCATGTGCATTAGTTCTGTCTCAGTCGATCTGGTTAATATTGATAGCTATAATGAGTAAGGAGCTTTCCTGGGTAAAAAAGTTGGTTGAATTAAAGACAAAGGAATCTGCTTCAGCAATGAGAAACCTGGTTAAAATACTGACATTTGAGTGACACTTAACAGACACCATCAAATCTAGTCTTCATCAAGGAACTGGAGCAAAATCATGGTCTCCCTCCATGGATACATAACATGTGCATGAATATTTTTTTCATTTCTAGCATAATGCCCCTATAAAATTATGAAAAAGACCCAAGCAAACTACAGAACAGGAAAAGGAGACGGAAGTAATGCACAGAATTTTGAAAATGCAAAACTAATAAACCAAGCCAATGTGTGTGTGCGTGCTTAGGTATGTTTTCAAGTGAGACTCATCTTTAGCACTGTCTTAGCATATTCAGGTTCCAAATAGAGTGAGAATGCAGCAATGCAAGTGTATTTTCATTGTCAGTTGTGCCTTCCTCCTCCTCCTTCTGTTGTTTGTTGATTGTGTTTACAAACACAGGAAAGTTCCAAGCTTAGAAAATAAGGTTTTTTGATGTCCAGCAGAAATAGTACCATCCAATTCAGTTATGACATTTTGTCTTGCTGTACTTATTACAATTTATCAGCAGGTTTCTATGTTCTGAATGCTCAGCAGCAGCCAGCTCTTCACTTCCATAAAACAACACCTAAGCTCCATAAAGGATCCATTATCTGTAGAATCCTAAATACAGTCCTTACAGAGAAGAAGCACACAGAGGAAGCACTCTCATCAGGCCCCATCTGATAAGAACATCATAGAAACATCATCTGTTCCTCTGGCAGGGGAGGTCAGTATCTCTAGCCTAGTCATGTAGAACTGTGGTATTTGAGGTGTCTCAGCTTGGTCACAGTCAGTGCCATCCTTACGCAGTTTGCTAGCCAGTGGGACTAATACAGCTGTATTGCACTAAAAGTCAAATTGTACCAGAATGCACAGAAGTATCACTCAGGAAAAGGTTTTGATGGTTTGCTCATCTGGTCATTTTTTCTTGCTTTCTAATAACTGTTGCCAGAGATTTCTTTCGCTTTTTTTATAACCTTTTTCTACTTTTGTTTGTTAAGATTTCTTTTTACTTTTTTTTTCCCCCAAGAACTGTTTTTTCATAGAAGTAAAAAGTTTTCATGGAAAATATGAGCTATGATAAAACTTTCTGGGCTTTAGGGTGAAATTATTAATTATAAAGGCCACTACAAAGAATAGACCACAGGCTTAGTGGTTCAGTTAATCATCTCAGGAGTGAGCAAAATTTTAATGTCTACACTAAGTTATTTAAAGCAAGAATGAAGTATGGCTCTTCCTAAAGCAAATACCTTCATGCCTCAGTGTCATTGAAAGGATTATTTGCTTAGTGATAAATTTCAGTTTTTTGCTGGTGGAAAATAAAAATTTTCCATTTTGACATTTTATAATGTGAAACAGAATTCTTGTTCACCCGATGGTGTTTATATATCTTATAAAATTTACTTATTTGCTTCCCACAGCCCCAACTTACGGTGATCTCCTGCATTCTGATGGCTCAAATACTTAGTTGTTTGTCTTCACCCTAAAATAAATCAATTGGTGTTGTTCTGTGTTTGAAATCTAGTGCAGCTCATAGCTTTTTCTGGTGTATATTTTCACAAATATTCCTTTTCTTAGGAATCCAGATAAAAAGTAATATTCACAACATTCTCCTTGCACAATTGAAAAAGAGAAATACAAGAATACTTGGCAGAAGCAAATGAAATATCAGATTCTGTTGAAACATATCTAAGGCCTAACTCCTACTGTTCAGCTGACAGCTATGTTTCATCTTCCAGTTTCCCAAATAAGGGCAAATTGTAAAAATGGGATGAGAAGCAGGCAAAGGGGGTTTATTTCCTTAAACAAACATATTAACATTTGGAATGACCAAAAGTATCCCCAGTAGTCACTAGCTGCTACTTCACAGGACTCCCATGGTTTCTGTGTTTTATCTGCACCTTCTCATACCTTGTATATCTCTTGGATATTCATGCGCCCCTTATCAGTACAATTTCATTCTGAAAATGTTACTATAAGGTAAAGTTATTGTAAGTAGAGCATGTGTATTGCATATTTGGATTATTTAATTTTTTTTAATTAACATTAATAATCCTACTAGTAGTTGTGTATTCTTATATCGACAATAACATATGCTTAAAAACTACCTTTGATATCTACATTTAGTCATAGAAAGATGGCAATTTAAGTCAAAATCATTAGTTAGTATTTGAAAGTTATGTAAACTGCCTTGATATCATATTTAACAGTAGCAATTTTCATGGCATCTGAGCACCCAGGAAGACTGCCAATCTTCAAAGGAGCTCCCAATGCCAAAAAGGAAGTGTAATTTATAGTTGCTGAAATATAAAGCATCTGCTGTGTTCTATATTCTTTTTCCATATTCTTTTTGCTATTAATTCTTTCTTTATATTGGATGCAAAACCAGGGTTTTTTAAAATTTTTTCTTACCAAGCTTTGAGGCAAAATGTCTCAGTTCAGAAAACTACACTTCCAATTTTATTTTTGTGTTGTCTTTCTCTTGCTTTACAAAGAGGGCTCCACAGAATTTCTTTCTGAACTCTCTTATAAGTCTCAGAATATGAGTTTCCTGTGTTGCCTGGGAAACAGCCTTAGGTAAACCAAAAAAACCACATTTAGTTTGGTATAAAAATGTTGACTTGGAGAACTATACTTTCATAAGTTTAGAGTTTTAAGTATGTTGGCACTTATTATGCTTGTGCAACTGATCAGATTTCTACAAACATGGGCATCTTTATATTGTGAAGTTTTCTGGTGGGCCCTTTGCCAGAAAAGCATGAAATAACATTATGGATTCACTGGACAGTTGCCATGGAATTTTCCACCAGGCAGTTTTTGAACAGATTATGGATCCTTCGTAAGCTACAGAGAAGTTCAAGGGGATCATTAATTGCATTAAAATCAGGCTGAAAGTTCCAAGTATCTGCTTTTAAAAAAGCATCAAGATCAAATGAATCACGGATTTATCAGTTAACCCAGCTCCAGACTGAGTACTATGAAACTCGTATGTGCCATAAGAATTTCTTTGGAACCCATCTCAGGTGTTTCTGAAGGCACTCTTGCATGGATGTGCACACATAGGTGCAAGTTTGTCTGGAATCTGACCTATCTCCGTGCTGGGCTGATGGGCCTGAGGGCCTTCTAAAGTGAATCTGGTTCATGACCACCTAGCTTGGAGCATGTGTTGAGTGACTCTGAAACTTTTTACATATACATGTGTGTACCTATACCCTCTTCATTTTTATTAAGAGAAGAGTTCTGATTATGGTGGAATTTATGGGAAAAAAAATAATTTTTAAAAAAAGTGTGAAATAATGGGTGACATTCATTGGTTGTAGAGAATGAGTTCATAAAAGCCCTTTGAGCATGTGTTTTTTCATTGCTTTTAGCACCCTTGAAACATTTGGGATGAAATACACAATTCCTATATGAAAAGGTATTAGTTTTATTTAATATTTTTAATGTGTGCATTACATAAAATGATTTCTCTCACCTCTTTCAGGATGCATGCATGATACCATATAGTAAAAATTCTTTTCAAGAAAATTTCATACTATAAAAATATTTAAATGCAGCTCTTGTGGTTCAGAAGCTTACCTGTGACAAAATACAGGAATTTTTTCCAATTTTTTAAAATATATGTTCACTCATTAGTTCCAATATCCTCATTTTTTACTATCCTTGCAATGCAGTCTGTGTGTAGTGTGTGTTGGTGTGTGAGAGAGGACGTAGAGCAAAGGAATATAAAACCTCTTGAAACACTTTACTATTGGAAAAAGTAGCAAAATAACACATTTTCTGGTGACCAAATTGGTTACTGGTTAACATCTTGCTATTTAGACTTGCATAAACCTTTTCAAATGGTCTCAGCAATAATTTATTATGTTCTGGCTGTTCAGTATATTAAAATCATATATAGTAAAGTCCAGAACTAGTCATTTTACATGATATTAATTATGCCCATAAAATTTCTAATGGGAGAGTCAACCCTGATTAAGTACTTTCTGCACTATTAGCTATAAGAAATCTAATATAAAGTTGACTTTAAGTATTATTTATACGCACACAATTATGGGCCGGAGTTTCCAACTCCTTTAAAATTTAGTTAATTTTTTTATTGGTTAATAAATTAGCATCATACACTTCATGGTGAATGTGAAAAGTATCCAGAAATTCAGTAAACCCACTTGTATTGTAGTTGCTAAGATGTTGTCTTGATATACCCACACTGTTATGGAATATTCATCACATAGCTTTGTGAAGAAACTGCTCACAAATAGGTTTGTTTTAGAGTGAGAAAAAGATTTCCATTCCACTACTAAGAAGAGACTGGATCTCTCATCAATATTTTATTGCATCAACTAATGTACAAATAGTAACAATACTGTTAGAGGAGGAAACCAGGAGGAATCTCTGGATATAGAGCAGTTGTACTGCAATGCAAATGCAATGTCTAGAATTTAGTGCTCTTCACAAAGTAGTAACAGACAGAGGATTTCTTACAGCAACTTGCAGTCTAGATTGCTCCATAGCCCTCTTTTAGGTGGAAACAGACCAAGTTAAGCACTTATTTTGCCATACAGATCAAAGTATATGATGTGCGTACTAATATATACGTCTAAGGATTTAGACACTAAAATAAAACAAAAGCATAATAAAAATATTGTTATGATTACCCAGGACTTTCCTTCTAAATAAAAACATATTTTTCTGGATTTTTTTGAGATCTGATTCACTTTTGGGGAATTATATAAATATGTTTTAATCGCCTAAATAAGGTGACTTCATACATACATGTTTGTTGCCTAAAATTAGATGAGATCAATTTAAAACAAGTAAAACTGGAGATATGAATCATCAGCTGTAGACACTGCCTCTGTACGACTAGAATGAACCTAGTATTTATCTCTATGGGTTATTTTTCAAAAGACTTCCTTTCATGAGAAGTGTCCTTTGCCTTGATTTCCAGTAATTCGCTTTGCCTTTTGCTTAGATCAAGTAAGTTTGACAGCTCAGAATGTTTCTGTCTTTGTAAAGCATAGTATTTACTACAGTTTTCTATAAAAGATTGCTATAACAATGATACAGCTATATTTTCTACTAGTACTAATATTTACCAAGGGGGAAAATCATTCCCTTTTCCTTAGACTCTCTGAATGATAGGTTTTTGTATAAAACACAAGATGAGAGTATAGGTAAATATAAGAGTTTATTAATGAATAATTCAGATATTTTTAATTTTTCTGAGAATAATTCAAAGACAATAATACATTTATTTTCATTGTCTAGTCCCAGTGTGCAAGTAGGCTCAGCATTCTTAGGAAATTAAGTAGTTTGTCTTTATCCTTAGTATAGTACTAGACCTTCAGGAAGAACTATCGTCCTTGGGTGTCCCTCCAGTCTTGAAAGTGCAGAGCTGTGAATGCAGATGAACAGGCTGAGGGTGTACAAGGGCACAAAGGCTTGTTACAAAGAGCAACATATAAAGAAATTGGTGTCAGAAACATGACAGTCCTTGAGGACAGTGGAGAGACCGTAACAGGAATAGCATTGTACTTAACATTATTTGTTTCCTATGCCTTGGGCAGAATAATTTTGCTGCTGATCTGTTCAGTGAGAGAGACAATATGATCCTCTCAAGTCCTTTCACTTGTACTGTAAGATTTAGCAACTGGTTAAAAACTTTTTCCCTATCAAAATTACCCAATGTAGCTAATGCACTACAGTAATAATTATATTTTAAATAAAGTTAAAATTAATAAGCTGCATGATTTCACAGAACACTTTAAACTTTTACTATTCACCTTTTGTCTTCTTTTTAGCTATCTAGACTTTTTAAACTACGTTTTGGAAGTAGTCTGTAATATAACCCCATTGTTTGGCCTGAGAAACTAGTCTAAAGTTCAGGTTTCAGTGCTTTGTTTCCAGTAGGAGGAGAAATTGATTAATTTGGATCATGAGTTTCTGATGCAATTTATCATTGTTTATAAAAGAGATACAAAGAGTGTTTTTTAATTCATGACTCCAGGATGGCTCAAAAAACAAGGGACATCACCTCTATTTCCTGTATCTTCTCTTCTGACAGGCATATCATTCCCCAAAAGCCTTCCCCCTGCCCTGAATTCTACCGCTACTACCTGGCTTCTGCACTTATCCATTATTATTTCTCTGCTGACACTTGGCCTCATGGACCTACAGGTAAACTTGGAAATTCTGACTGCTGTTCTCATTCCATTTAGATCATATTTCTGAGCAGATTTCATGTACCTTTCTTGAGAATGGATTTTTCCCTAATAAGAATATTTGAGTTTCAGACAATATTTTTTTTCTAGAGTGTTAAATGAAGAAAATTGATTACAACCACTAGTTTCAATGGTATTTATCATGAAGAAAGCTTTCTTTACATTTCCATGGCTGAGTTACCAGCTACTGCTGGGCTTACTAGTATGTAACTGGGACAAGTAATCAAGGAGGCTGCATAAAGCAGGCTCAAATCATTGGCTCAATCATTCTCAAACTACTGGGAAGAAATAGCCTATTTCATTTAGCAGTTTTTCATAAAATAGCTTGGCATAGCTCCTAGTAGAGTGCCTTTCAGGTATTGTTAGTAGTCAAATGTGTCGATGTGTGTGTCTCCTGCTCTCTGTAAGGAGTAAACAGAAGACCTAAATTTCATTGTGCGATCTGGAGTCATGTGGTGAAAAATTATCTGGTTTTATTTTATTAGGACACAAAGACGTGAATCTATAATTATTATAAATAACTCGTTTAGGACTAGAAGTGGCTGCCGGCATCTGTGAGATATAGTGCTGTTCATATCTTTTTTTCCATTGGTTTAGCCATAGAAAGTGAAGCCTCTGGTCTTTCTATTCACTCTTGGCTTTTTCCAACTCACATGCAGATGAATGTCATAGAAAGACCTGATAGTATCTGTATTTAAGCTTGTGCTAAGATGCAGGAAGCTGACTAAAGTGGGATAGTCCAGTGGATATATCTGAAATGCCTTCTGAACTGAATCTATACTCAGATTTAGCCCTTGTAGGACTGTGGGGCAATCCAGTACAAACACTTTATATGCATTATCCTGTTTATCGTAGACCCTGCTACAGTCCTGTCTGCACTGTGAACACTGAGATTAGCTAATCATTCACCACATATTTTGATGGGTCTGGAGTGACCAATCTCAAATTGACTAGCTAACTGTCTGTGAGATCATCCCTGTAAGGTTTAATTATCATGTATCTGCATGTGAGACAGCATTTTAGTCAGGCTCAGACTGGGATACCAATGTAAAGTTGTAAATACTTCCTGCTTAGCTACAAATACACTTTAAAGGCAATAAGGGTATCAGTTTCTGGTTTGGACCTTTTCTTAAGTCCATAATTTCTTTTGGCAATGCTGTTGTAACTAGTGATTAATTTCTCCCTAGTCTACCTGCATGACATATGGTTCCATTACTTACTTCCCACCCTTTACTTTGTGCTTGGTGGCATCAATCACCTTATACTTAATTGAAAAGTCATTGTGGCATATCTTGTGAAGGAGTTGGTGGAAGTTTATAATAGGTAAGGGAACTTCTGTAATGAGAAATTAGACGCCTTGCTCATATTTAGACATTTCAGACAGCTAGTGCTGAGTTCAGCTGATCAAAATAGGCATCTATTGCCATTCAAGATGTTATTAGTGTCATTCTTCTTTTCCTCAGACAAAAAAAACAGGTTTTCAGATGGTGATGTTTAGTGTCTTTCAGCTCCATGAAGATGTCTCAGACATCTTTGGGTACTGTCAATGTATAGAGAAATAAATAAAATTCCTTAATTTAGATAAAGTGAATGGTACTCAGTATCATTTCCAACTGTCCTTTGATTTAGCTTATTTTGTTCTGGTTTTAAATGAATAATTGCCCCAAGACCTGTTTTCATCATTATTATTGCTTGTTTGTGGATACTGACATTGATGCCTGCATATTTTCATAAGTTAAATAAACAGCAGGAATATTTAAAAAAAATTAGTAAATAATCTGACACTTGTGAAAATATGGAAATGTACCAATGTCTTAATTAATGGATAACTAGATAAATGTATTAAATACATTTCCAACAAATTGCTTTAGCTTCTAAATAAACTTTAAAGGAACCTATGCTGACTTCAAAGTTTTCTCATAAAAAGGATCATCAAGTGAAGGAACATCAAGGTATACACGAACTAGACGTTTGTAGCTAACACAAGCTTATCACCTACCAATAGGCTAAATTCTGAACCTTAATACTAAATGAACTTCCCTTTTTTTGTGCATGCAAATACAGAGAGTGGCAACTTTTCTGCCGTGTCAGATGAAAGGGAAAAAATCAAAAAAGGTAGGGGCACGAAGTTATCATTTCTTCGTGGGTTGGGTGCATTCCCAAATCATTCTACTGAGTGATGGAGGTTTCATGTAAAGATCAATGACACTGAAAACTGGTTTATAACTCAGTGTGACAACTAGTATAGTCTCAGAATTGCTTTGCTGTAATCCACCCTGTCTTTCTCAGTTAGCAAACATTATCCCAATTACAGTTATGCCAAATATAGGCAGAACAGATGCTTCTTAGAAGCAACAACTAATTTCTAACTGCAAATTTATAAATATAAAAACATTGATTGCCAATTCAAAGTGCATTACATCAATGGTTAGAAGAGAAAAGAAGAAAATATTGTTATACTATGATGTGGCCTCATCAAAGCCAAAATCTTTATTGATATTTCTGGGGAAATGGGATTGCAGTGACAGGGCTGGGTAAAGATTAAACTAAAAGGTGGAGAAAATCCTGACAGAATCCATTCAGATAGAATTCCAGTTCCAGTTCTTTTTGGTAGAGAAATGTACATTAAGTAGAACATAAGTAGAGTAGATGTAGATGTAGAGTTATAAAATAAATTAATACCTCCTGAATAGAATATACCTGTAATTTCCACATAAGTTAATCATAAACAACTTGACAAAACTGTCAAGTTAGATATGTGGAGAAGAAGAAAAGTAAACCCCCACATTTTTGCTCCTATGAATGCTGTCCTTTGGGTACCAGCCATAGTGCATTAAAATATACTTTCAGAGAGAATAAAAGTCTTTCCTGTGAAACAGTAAGAACAGTTGTACCAGGTCTCCAGCCCAGTATCATCATACTAAATGTATTTACAGGGGGTGCCTAGGAAGCAAAATATGGCAATTTGTATAAATTCTTGGAATAGTTTATTTTTCTACGTCAGGCCACAAAAAAGGTCCAGATATAGGTTGTGCAAGATTCCTGTTCAGAATTAGAAAAGTAAATGTTTCCTTGCTAGTCAAAGCAGTTAGAAAAAGACTAGAAAACTATAAAGGTTTAAGGAGAAAAAGAGGGGGAATGCTGATAAGTCGAAATTGTTATAGATACTGACAGTTATGTTTTTATTTCTGTGGGAACTGACATGTTTCTTTGGTCTTCCAGTCTGTCTGACTGTTAAAGAAAACTGATTGTTATTTTGGTTTTAAAAGCTTTATAAATTAAATGAACAGCATAGCATTTTTTACTATTCATCAACACAGCAGGTTCCTCAGAAGCATGTAATGATCTCACCTTCAAGCTTGGGATGGGATACCTGAGTTTGAATTTCTTCACGTTAAAAAGGATTTTGAGGCTGTATCTCCCAAATTCTGAAGGAATACAAATATTATATTTAATAAGGATAACTATGTCCTTCTTTTTTTCTCTCAATCCTCAATTCCACATTTTTCAATGAAAGTAGCAATGTCTGCTAAATATTGTGCTGACCTGATTTTTAATGTGTTTTAGCTGTACTAAAGAGTATCTCCAATTCCAACTGAGTCCTCAAGGAAAGCAGGACGATGCAGATTACTAATGGGGCCAAGTATCAAACAAGTACACAGTACTCAGCCATGCCAAAATGGCAACAGTCCTGGCTCTTCATGGCAGCAGCATGCCATGCATCTTGAGAAACTTCCTGGGGCAATCTCTTCTCAGGATGTTTTGAGGATTATAGACTTGAATGTTGGTGTTTAAATTACTTCTGAGTGCCACATCTGGTGCCCAGGAGCCTAACATCTGCAAAACAAAACTTAGATTAGAATTTTTCTCTGCTTTCATGGTTCTTAACTTCAGGTTGATCTTTTATAAATTTTAGTTGCAAGTACTTTGGAAGCATAGAATATTCAGAGACTACTGAGTAGTTATTCTTTATATAGAGATATATATTTATATAAAGATAAATTTGGGGTTTTATTTTTTTCCAATTGTATTCCTGCATAAATGATTTAGACAAAGTATATTTTCAAGAGGAGAGTCATTGAATGGGTAATTAATACAATTAATGAAGTAAATTTCCTCTAAGTTTTACAGACAAGGGGAATAAGATTTTATCCTTTGTAATGTTCTGGAAGACTGGTAATACTAAGAGGTTGAAAATGCTTTAAGAGGCAGTGATGACTTACAGGCAGGACACATCACACTCTATTCAAGAAATTACATAGGACTCTGACCAAGACAAAAAAAAAACCAGTTTTTTTCATATTTATGCAGATTTCTTCAGATTGACTAAATTTTTGAAAGATTGTCTGTTTAAGGAAATTAAGTTTTATCTCTTATTTTCTGGTACACTTTATAGGTTTCTTTTTGTCCAGAATTATATTTGTTTTATGAGAGCTAACTATTTCACTAGATAATCCCCTCTCAGCGCATGAGAAAAGCCAAGAGTATAAGTGCAGCATAACTAAAATAATTATAATTTTGGGGGGCTGAAGTATTAATTTCAATTTCAGAAGATGATTTTGGTTGCCCATTCCAAGAAGAGGAAATCTACACGGAAGTTTTACAAAATCCTGGCATTTGCATGGAATAAGTGCAGTCAGCCTAGCAATTGTGGAACAATAGCTTTTTCTTTTTAGTACTGTAAAACAGATAATGAGAAAAGTTTAAAGAGGGAATTAACCAAAAGTGTAATATGCCATTGTATAAAGCTATCACATGCTTGAAGTTTGAATATTGTTATGCAGATCTAGTTACCTCATGTCTTTCTATTCCTCTCTCTAACTATATGACTATAAATAGATATAGACCTAAAATATATATAGAATATTACAGAATAGAATATAGGCAATATATGTAATAGAACTACACAAGAGAGAGCTGAGGAAAGAACTGAAGCAGTTTCTGTACAATGAAACATGAGATCCCATGGACTTTCAAGACTGCAAAAGATTTTGCTCGGAAAAAGTTGGAAGAGAAATGGGAAAATGTATTATATGATGCATAACAGAGAAGATAGATAAGGAATGGAAATTTACAACATAAGGTTTGTATGACATAAGGTTTGTATGACTTCGAATCAGAACAAGGAACAAATATTTTTAATTAAACTATAGAAAAATTGCCACACAAAGCATATTAAAATGGAAAACACATCATTACAACATGTTGTCATGTGCAAAACCAAAAATGCATTCAGAAAAAAAGAATGATAAAGTCATAACAAAGGCAATTAAACATGATGTTTGAATGTGATCTAAAGCTTAAAACTAAATAAAATGCAGAAAATTGAACAGACAAAAGTATTATTCTTTACTTGGCCTGCAGTTTTAAATATCTGTCTAGTGCACACCATGAATTTACATAGTGGGTTGATCTAACTAGGTTTATATTACTTTTTATTTTTAAAAAAAATATGTGATTTTCCAGCTATAATTTCATTTTTCCTAATACTTTTTCACACTTTGTCCATCACTATGGAACTTGTGTTCCAAAATTGGTGCCTACCTTCATGCTTAATATTGACAAAAGGATCAACCACTCACTTCTGGACCATTGTCCTGCCACCAGGGCTTGTTTCCCTCCCAGTTCATCCCATCATTGCAACAGTGGCAGATACCAGATCAGCTCCTCCCTGCTGAAATGGTAGCAGCCTGAGAAAGAGCTGCTGCAGTGTTTAGGAAGTGTAGACACAGTTGTGGGAGAGGACAGACCAAGGGAAACATCTGTGGAGAAAGCAGTTGCTGGCAAGCAGGACGCTTGTTCCTCAAACAAAGATATAAGGCCAACAAACCTCCCCTGACGCTTTCCACCCCTCTCATTCCTTATTGACCATTTCAAAACCCTCCACTTGTGTTTGCAAACTCCTCTCTCTGTAATCAACACTGTCAATGACACAGTATTGAATTTTTCACCTCCAGGATGAAGATGAAGCAAATCTTTGTCCATAAGGTAGGACAGTTCAATTTTGCTTTCAAAATGCTGAAAGATGGAGAAGACACTTGACTATCTGTGCCTACTTTTTTTTTTCTTTTTTTCCTTTTCTTTTTATTTCCCCTCCCCCTCCTTGGATATTTTAGGCATGACCAGGTGTGCATTGGGAATGCTGTTAGCTATTCACTTGGCTTAACGCTTTGGGTGACCATACGAATAGTTCTGTTTAAATTGAATTTAAAAAATTAAAAAAAAATCTGTTTAAATTAAAATTAAGTACTGATCTGTTTAAATAAAATGACCCTGATTCATTAGAACACTTTTGGTATTTTTTCCAGTACTGATTTCAACAGTGTAGCCCATGTAAAAAGAATAAATTCTCTCAGAATGTAAAAACTTACTTTCTGATCTTTTCTTCTGCTTAACCAAGTGAGGATTTGGAAAGTATCTTAGGTTTTGTACTGTCTCATCTTACATTATTTATATATTGCCTATCATAAGGAATTCCAGTTTTCAGGTAGAAATTCTGGGTTCTCTTGTAGTACACAAGCAATTGTCACTTTTAAAAGTGAAACTTTAAAAATTGTTTTTACTGGTTCTTTCCTGAAAAAATTAGTAAGAGATCTTGGTGCTGATATTGCAAACTACATCCATTTATTGTGATTTAACAAAAATTACTTTAGCCCTTACAACCTACAGAAACGCCATAATGTGAAAAAGATGACATTAAAAGTTACATAATGTTCAGAAAATGTATTCATCCTCTATAATGTATATATTTTCTCAAAAAAATGTGGTTTCACCTCAGTGACCTGCTGACATAAATGAGGATTTCAAAATTCTGGAGTGATGGGAAGATCGGCTGAAAGAGCTTGTGAATAACAATTCTCACATCATCAATGAACATTCTCCAACACCTGGTAGTGATCTATTCGAAACTCTCTTCTGGGAATTCTGCTTTTCACAGTGCAGAGAGATGGCACATTTAATCCTTACATAACAAAGTCACAGAGTTGTAGTGGTTGAAGTTCTGAAAGCATTTTCATGACGAATTTTTCTCCTCTTTTCAGGAGTGTATAGGTAAGTTTAAAAACAAACAAACAAACAAGCAAACAATGGTTTTGGAAGAATGCAATGTTCTGAATAGATCCTAGCAGTTGCCAAGGGGTAAAGTGGAGCAAAGATGGGTATGAGGACCTACTTAAATCGTTATTCTATATAATAACCCTATGCTACTTCTGTGGAAATAATTTCCTCCTTTCCCTTGGGCCATTTCAGGTCAGCTGCCCTGGCTATGCTCCCTCACAGTTTTTTGTGCCCCTGCTCACTGGCAGAGCATGAGGAACTGAAAAGCCCATGACTTAGGGTAAGCACTACTAAGCAGCAACCTAAGCATCAGTGTGTTATCAGTGTCATTCTCCTACTAGCTAATGAAAAAATGAACTCTATCCCAACTGAAACCAAGACATTATCCACCCTTTATTCCATACCATAGAACACCATGTTCAGCATATAAACTGGAGAAGGAAGTCCATGTCCTTCAGGACAGGCTGAGCACTGAGTAGCAGCTGGTGAGCAATTTTACTGTGCACCCCTTGTTTCTCTTGGGCTTTATTCCTCTATCTCTCTCCTTTTCAATGCAACTGTTAATATTATTAGTATTTATTATTACCATTATTTTATTTTATTTTTTTCAGTTATTAAACTTTTCTTATTTCAACACTTTTTATTTCCAATTCTCCTCATCCCTGGGGGCAGGAGGTTTGTGGTGGGTTTGGGGTATTGGTGTTGAGTCAGTGGCTGCATGGTACTTAGTTGCCACCGTGTCAACTCCTTTTGGTTGTACTGGAAATTACATTCAGATCTCCAACCCGTAGGATGTTTCCTGATAAATGGAGCCTGATGGGTAAGCTTCTCAGGAGAACAAAAGAACCCCACACAAAGTAAGGATGGTTCAAAAACCTGTGACCTTGGTGACCTAAATGGTCTTTGTTATCAGTGGTGTGAAATTAGAATATTTTTCCTCACTACAGTACAAGGTCAATTATGTGAACCTGTTATTGATATAGATTCTTAAAACAAAACCAGAACAGAACAAGAAAACACATACTCTCTAGCATTAAAGTGCCCTGTCCTTTCTTTAAGGTTAAACTGTGCAATTTTTTTTTAAATACCACTTAAGGAAAACATTTTGTAAGAGACACAAACTGCAAGATTATTTTTAAATTGTTAACATTCCATCTACTAAAACTGATCCTAGCTCACACAGCAAGGTGTTATTCTTATCAAATAATACTTATTTGGACAATGTGAGCTATCTTCTGCTATTTATCGGTACTATTCAATAACACTGATAATACAGACTTAAACCAAGGTAGAAACACAATTATTTACTGTTGTCTTTTGGATTACTTTCCCTCTTTAACACAGAAGATTAAACATAATCATTCCAGCTGGAAACACTTTTGAGCTTAATCAAGGACAAGCTCACAAAATAATATTACCTGTTATTTATACAGTTTATGAAAAAAACCCCTAAAACCAAAAAAGTAAAAACAGTTTAAAAGAATGTAATTAGAATTCATCATAAAAAACTACTTAGGTTTTTGGGCTTTTTTTTGGTAAGGAAACGTTTCTTCATATCAAAGAGTTATGTGGAATGAATAGATATTTATTTTTCTCTAATCTAGAATGTATTTGAGGCATTATACGTGAGTTTGGTTTTTTTTTAATCAGTACAGTAAGAAAAATACCTTGTTTGCTTACCAGATACATTAGTATAATAAACATGTGAAGATAGTATAGTGCTGGCTGGCAAAATATTAATCGATTTTTCAAAGTTGCTTTGAAAGATGTATCATTATGTTAGCAATTCTAAAGGTAATTTGAACTTATAAATAGATGTCTAATAAGAATTTAGAAGATCAACATTTTATTTTCGTGTCTGCAATGAACATTGTGACTGCTCATGCTAGTTTCCTTTCCACATCATCTTCCTTTCTGTTCTTTGCCTCTTTTATTTTTTCAGAGAGTTTATATTTGTATCCCCTTTTTAAAATTTATTTTTGGTGACCAGAACAATCTGTTTAAACAAACTCAAAAGAAAAGCTTTGTTTCAATTTTCTATTCTTTCCTGGGATCAGCCAGAAATTTTTGTTTAATGGAATGGGTTTTGATGAGTTAGAATGACAAGTCTTTTTTTTTTTTTTCCACTTCACTGTAATTGAATCTTTCAAAAACTCCTGGAAATTTCAATGAAATTTCTCTTGCTGCACAGAGACTTTAACATACTTTCTGTCTTTAGTCCATTAAGGCCTTTTAAAGATTCCATGTCTCATCATAGCACCCTGATATACCCACTTATTGCTCAGCATAACAACAGCAGATTTATATTTTCTATTTTTCTGAGCTTATTGGTCATTTTTGTAACATTTTATTTGTGGGAGGCTTGTAGGAGTGAGTTTGCTGTGGAAATAATTCAGATCTTGTCATAGTTTGTGCTCAGTGCCACAACCCTGGCTGCCCTACAGAACTGGGACCTGAAGGATGGCCAAGAACTCATTCTGCTTACATTCTATTCAGCTACAAAAAAGTGAAGATCTGACGGAATTTAGGATCTGGAGTTATAAATCTGAAATTGTAAAGAGATTAGCACTTTTAATCTTTCTAAATAAAACAGACAAACCTTTTAATGTACCGGTTTAAACAGCTTCTGTCCTACAAGATGCAATGTACTGTTCATAACAACAGGAAATTTCATTCTATTAGGAAAACACCTACACACCACACACACCACACACATTTAGAGGCTCTTAAGATAAAAAGAGAGGCACAGTATAATTCCATAGTACCATACTGAATTCTTTTCACTTGGATGGCTGAATAGTTCAGGACAGCAGTTACGTCGATAATAAATGACTCTGCTGAAAGGAGAATTAATTAATTCAGATAAACCAAATAAACTCTGTGAACTGACTAATGTAGCAGAAATTACTGGGTGCTGATACTGCTGTTTTAATTATTAAGTCCACATTAATTAATTTCAGAGCCACCTTTTTTGAAATCCACAGCTTGACCAACATTCAGAGTATAAAACATGCCAAGAGCCAAATTTTGCTTAGTAACACTTTTGCAAAGGCTGCAACTGTGTCTGCATACAAGTAAATATGATGAACTTTAAAAGAAAGTGACAGTTTCAATAAACAACACAGGATCCAAATAATTGTGCGGTACATCCTTGACCACAAACTGAGAAACAAAATTTGATTGTGTCAACCTATTTCTGTCACAGAAGGAGCTGGACTTCTTGTTAATTGCCAATATGGTTCTGAATATGAAGGGAACTTAATATCTCTTCGAGAGTTGCAGTAAAATCCGTGATCATGGCTACCCATGCAGAGCTACTAGACAGAGTGCAATTCAGTCAAGACCCACTGTGACATCACAACCTCACTGAACCTAAGGATGTGTGAATGGGTGAGAATGAGTTACATTACATTTATTAGTTAGTGCTGATGATTCTGTACCTAAGGACATAGATAGTATAAAATTTATTTATACCATGCTTTGTTCCCTAGCACATCACATGTGAAGGACTGTTTAAGATAGTGCCATGATTGAAGTACTTATTTCTGCTGGGGAATGTTCAGCAGGGATTTTACTACCTGTACATTACTCTAAAAAGACAAAAAGGAAGGTATAATATATTTAAGACTGTCTTTTGTAGTGATTAGTTCCATAAATTGCTAAAAAAATATACAGCCAGCAAATTATATCTGCAGCATCACACAGCAGACAGCAGTAACATCAATATGGTAACTAAAAGATACATTCCCACAAGGATTTTGTTCTCTAATCCCTCACCATTTTGTTTGATTCTTAAAACAAAAACACCTGTAGCAATGGTTTCTCCTGACAAGCTGAAAGGCACTGAACAGAGAACAAGTTTAATAAAATGCTTTAATTACAATCTTTAGTATAACTTCACCATGTAACAACACCTCTTATGTACATCTTAATCACTTGCTTTTTCTTGTTTTCACTTGAAGCAAATTTAAATTTTTTGGAGAACTCTACACACAACTTCAAGGATGAGGCACTAGCGTCTTTGAGAAAACGACAGACAAAACAGTTTTAGGAAAAGCTCTTATGAACACTTCATGTCATGTACTTGAATTAAAAACATTTAAGGACAGAAAAACTTCTACAAAAACTTTTAAATGCAAGTTTTTCTGCACTAAAGTTGCTTTACCAGGATATTCCTTCTGAGACTGCCTGCTAGAAAAAAATTTCTAGATGTAGAAATCAGATTTGTATCACTTTATACTAAGCTTTAGACATAGAAATCTTCTCTATTTTTCTTAAACTAGCTCTGAAATTTAGGAGTTGTGGTTTTAATAAATGTCCCCCATACAAAAAGTTTGGAGACACATGAGTTCAGAAAAAATATGAACCTGATCCTAATAAATGTTTTCTGGAATTCCCTAGTATCATTTAGACACAGCTATCATCTACAATTTCAAGGGTGCAGCATGTGTTCTAACTTGCAGAGCTCTAGCTTAGAAAAAGGTGCCATAGGCAGTTTATTTCCTACTTGATTTTTTCTGCCTACCCTTTAGTACCAGTCCAGTGTAAATGAGATAATTTTAATTTTTAAAATAATTTACCCTTCCTATACGTTTTAATCTATACTTAACTATAGGCAGAAATAGTTTGTTCTTCTAAGGACTGGATCATAGCAAGTTGCAGTTTCGCAGATGGAAATTCTGAACAGCTGAGTTTCTGCTGTTTGCTTCCTGGTACAAGAAAAGGCATTTGTAGATGAAGCAAGCAGCAGATGGAGAACAATTGGAGTATATAATTATTCGGCCTGGACGCCTTTTAAATGGGAAGGCTGAACTCTATCTGTTTGGCAGGGAAGACAGAGGAAAAGAGTAGCACATGGTAGATAAACCTTCCAACGATCCTTTAAAATAAATCTAGGCAAATATGTGAAATAACTTCATCAGTTAACAGGGTCTCTTTTTCTGTGAACTCCAAAATCTGGCAAGTCATTGTCGGTTTGCTTTTGAAGGTTGAGATTAATACACGGCCTACCCAAACACTTCTGTATTAATAAACTACATTGATTTCAGTATGTTACCTGAGGACTCCATCTGGTGACTCTCCTTTACTTTGCCAGATTTTGAAAAGCTGCAGCCTTACTGTGATCTAATGCCAAAATATGAAATCCACTGTAGGAAAGTATTAACACGTTGCGATTCTTGCTCTGTGAAAGTGAATAATTGAATTCTGTGACTTTTTGAAACTGCCCTCATAGGAGCATTACATTTTGTAAGCTGACGTCCCACAATAAGGCCACATGCCAAAATCAGTGTCTAGAGAGCTATGATTATTTTCATTAATTATTCAAGATTAAATGGACATATGAAGGAAAATACAGAGGGCATCAAAACAGGAGTAATAAAGTATTATGAGAAAAAGAAGCCAATCAGAATAATTAAAAGACCAGTAAAATCTGAAATTGGAAAAAAATAGAGGACAGTAAAATATTACAGAAGACATATGGGAAGCATTATATGCTCTTAAGGTAATAAATTGCTTTCTGAAACTGCAGTCAAATCAGAAATTACTCATGTATTTTCCATATAATAGTTTTATAGCAAGTAAAGACTAAGGATGGAGAAAAACAGAAGAAACCTTTGTTTATATTAACAAAAATGAAAATTAGAATTACACCCACATGTAGTAAGACTTACTTTAGTTTAGAAAATTGATGGTGTAAATCAAAATTAATTTAATGACTGAAGAAAATTTTAAGATTTTGATGTTTTTACTGTGTTAAAATCTAGGAAAAAATCAGAATAAAGCAAGGAAAACTAGGAATAAAAAGAGTAGTTAAGCAGGAATAAAACCATAGTAGAAATATTACCTGCTTCCTCGTATTTTTTGGGTTTTTTCTTTGAAGTTATTTGATACCTTATTTGAAGTTTCAAAAGTTCAGTTCTTTCCTATGGAACTGTGGCAAATCAAAGGCCTTGGATCCTCACATAATAAGATGAAGACTTCATCTCACATTTTCTTTACATATTCAAGTATTTAAGCCTTATTTTTTTCTCACTTTGGAAGGGCTCTAACTGGAAAATAGGATATTTCTGAATATGCATGAGGCTCCCTTACCCAGACTCATTTAAGCTAATTCTGGAAAAGCAGATGGTTTCTTCACCTGTGCATCACAAGCAGTCTGACTCTGTGCTTATTCCTTGCACTGACAACAAGGCTTCCACAGTACTCTTGTGAGCTCATTTCTAGATCCAATTCAGGCAAGGCAGTGCCGAGGCATTTAGCTGATCCAGACTAAGATGTGACACTTTAGGGTACAGATGTGCAACTGTGTGCCCTGATGACTTTTGAAGTCAATGAAGTACCTATGGAATTTAGGCAAAGTACCTGATGGCTGACAGAGGATTTTTGATGTCATTTAGAGGCTGGGATGACTCACATTTCTCACCTTACATCTCATTCAACTAAGTCCACTTTTGGGCAGTACAGAATGACTAAGCAAAATTAGATAACTTTCTCATAATTTTTGAATCAAATACACCTAAAAATTACATTTATTCGTTCTAATATGAACTATTTTAATAATATTATTAGGTCAATCTTTGTGAACATCACCATTTTTACAGATGAAAAATAGATTTCATAGCCACAGTTTTTAAAGAATCTTTCCTGAATATTGAACCTTTTTTCTGGGGTTAGTGGTTCAGATAGACAAGGAGATAGGCTGTAATCATAAATAATTAATCTTTTAAACACTTTTGAACTTTACTGTTCATAGCTTTGATTTTACACAATGAAATGCAATGCTTCAACTCAAAGATTAAAGAATACATGCAGAAATAGCAAATCTATACCTCATTGAAAAGCAGCAAAATTATGATCTGGATTTTATATTTTCTTTCTTTAAAGAGGAATGGGTACTATTTTGCTTCAGCCAAGCTGACGTGGGTGCATATGCACACACCATTGCACAAAGGCATGTTGGCACAAACACAACTGCACATACAGACATGGATAGAGGGAAGTATTGAACAAAAATAACAGATGTTAATGCTTTGTCCTTTCAAGTCAAAATGCTGACATTTTTTGAAGTACTCTTAACAAAGTGCTTACATCTGTTATATATTCAGTAGTCTTTACTACAATCAGTATGACTAGAATTTGTATCCCATGTGCATTAATCATAATTACCGGTGTGTAAGGTTTGTTCTACCAGAATTAAAATTCTATTAATTAGATTTTTTATATTAAATACACTGTGGAATAGGTAGAATGTATAGAGTAAAAATACCTAATTTTCAGAATAGTTAGTAGACAAAGTGAGAGATGCCCATAAAGAAAACTTCATCTCAAATGGTTGCCTATCCAAAGTTTACAACTGAGAGAATTTTCTCCTTACTATTGAATTGTATCTGACTTAAATGACAATAAATAAAAGACTTGAAATCTTTTCCAACCTGAATCTTTCATAATCTACATAAGTGCAGTATATACTCTGTGAATCCAATGGTATGAGTATGAAGATGTAATCCTCTCAGTCTGCCACAAAGAATGTACGTTCTTTGTTTCCATTACTACAATGTCATGGCTATCTTAGCACATAACAATGACTGCATTGTGCCGAACAGCATCCTAACAGCTCTTTTCCTGTTTTCATTATTTGTTTTTATTGAGGTTTTTTGGAGGGATGGATTTTTGTGTATGTTTTTAATTCAGAAAAGTACAATACTTGATTGAAAGAAACACAATACACAAAAGTTACCTTAAATTTCATGCTACTGAGGCAAGAGATTAAATTAGCTGAAAAGTAGTGGAAGGTACGGGATTTAGAGCAGAGCTGTTACATGACAGTCAAATATATAAAGAAAATATGGTGATTAATGATTCCTGGATCTGGCTGATGATTTTTAGTCAAACTTTCTTGTTAAAAATGAACTGTATAGAAGAAGCAATAGCCAGCGTGAAGTGGCTGCACTAAGCATGTAACATGCAGTTAAAATCATTGGGACACTCTTCTATACAGCTTGTGGCTGTACCTGTTACTGATAAGATCAAAATATAATGTTAATATGAAATTAGTCATCAGTGATAATTATTTGGAGAGGAAAAGTAAATGTACATAAAGACTGCGACTACTTATTCTTCAGCTGGGAGAATTCATGGATCTACATCCCATGCCGTGGATGTGGAAGAGAAGAGTTTGACTACTGATCTATACCATAGCAAATTTTTATTTATTCTGTGTTTAATACACTGACATTGCAGTCATCCTGTACTACAACTATACTAATATCCTGAAATTTGGAAAGGAAGAAGATTAGAATGAAAATGAAAACCGAGAAGAAGCACTGCCATATTTCTTCTTGTTACTGTTTTAACTAGAGGAAGTAACATCTTTATGTCTCTTCTCTGTGGAGCTTAAAACTAGCAAAAGACAAGCAGAATTGGATGATCTGTCACACTAAGTAAACAGGAACATAGATGTCTGTGTCAGTTGCTGAACTGTCCTTTTTATTTATACATAATTTTGGAACACACATGGTTTTCTCTTGCTAGAGTCTATAAATACTCAAATAATCTAAAATCCTCAGGACAAGGAGAAAGTTGTTTTGCTTAAAGATGTCTGTAGATGATTTTACAGATGTACTAGCTATGAAAACAAACAAGAAAAAAGGATCACTATTACTAAGGATCATCTTGTTTAATGATAGAAGAATCCAGACACATATTTTTATGCAGCACAGTCCCTATATAGGCTTGCTTTGATTCTTTTTCTACTTGTATTTTTTTGCCTAGTGATATGCTTGCTTTATTTACCATATTTCTTTTTTTTTTCTTTTGCTCTTCTGTTTACTGCTCTTATGAGGTCTGCTTCAGTAATCTGAAGATGCCATGTTGAAGCTTCAGTATGAATAGCATGGATACTGGAATAGACAGTATATACGTATGATACCAGGCTCAGGAAGGCATGCAAGTGTCTTGGAAGACAGCAATAGAATTCAAAATAATCTTGACAAATAAGATGTTTGAAATAATAGAATGCGATTCAATAGAGACAACCACAAGATACTCAGGCAGAAATAATATATTGCACATGTACAAATTAGGGGACAACTGTTTAGGTAAAAGTTCTGCGGGTCTCCAAGTTAGAGAGGGTGTCAAGGTCAACACGAGCCAACAAAAAGTATACCAATGATTGTGAGCCAGCAACATCAAAAAGTGGACATTGTGACAAAGCATTTGTAATGGCATACAAGAGGCATACAGATATCCTTTTAATCAATTCAGCATTCATGAATACACTTGCATACTCTGTGAAACTTTTGTTCACCAGGCTTTTTAATGAGTAGATGCCAACTGGCAAGAGACCCAACAGAACAAAAATACTGATTGAAGGTCTTGATTTTATAACCTTCAAGAAAGGTAGAATAAGGAGAAGATTTAGGAAGGATGTGTTAATAGATTTCAAGAAAATAAAATACTATTCAAAGAAAGGGTTTATATACTCTTTGTATCAGAAAAGAAATAATGGGCGTAAATTGCAAGGAAAAAAGACTCATTGTCTAGTATAAGACATATTAGAAAACACTTTTGGAAGGAAAAGGGAGTGAAGAACTAGAAAGTTTGCCAAAGAAACCTGTCAACCTTCTGTCATTGAAAGTACTTTTAAGTAGATTAGATAAATGTCTGTCAAGAATGGATTAGTTTTCCATACTCTTTTTCATACTTAACATAGTATGAAGGTTCTGAATTGACTTTAAATGAAAATCACTTTATTCTTCATTCTGTTCTTTACATGTTTTCCTCCTTCCAGTCTTTGATATTTCTGAGATGCTTCTTATTAGTTTTTATGAAGATCTGAAAATAATTAAGGATAATGCTGAAAATACATAAGGCTGCTTATATTCTTGTTCTCCCTGTGCTTTACTTTAAATATTATAGTTTTATTTCTCCTATTTCGTTGTGGGTTTTTTTCTTCTTTCCAGCACACCATCTGGATTCCTAGATGGGTAAAACCATATTGCATATTTTTACCCACTGTCATACTGGTGCTTATTCTGAAGCTGATCAACACTAAATCTCTATGAACTTGCCTTACTTCTAACCTCAGTATCCTGCTATCTTCATCTTTCTCTGTGTTTCTCTATAGTGCTCAGAAAAGAGAAATACTGTCTATCATGTAGCTCAAAACTTACCATGGATAGCCTATAGCTAATTATACACTCACATTCTTCATATATTCTCTTACTCACCTTCCTATCACTACCTTTTATATCAACTCCTTTTGTTGCAATCCCTGTGCATACCGAGATTTGTATGAACTGACATATGCAATTAAATTTGACTTACCTGAAGTGAATTCATGAAGTGCTGGAGCAAATTTATATTTACTGGAATCGTGTAGAACTGATAAAACAAACAGGAATACAAAAAAACCATGTAAATGGTCATCAGCTTTGTTACAAAAACGGTTTGTAAATGAATCAGAACTTTTAAACTCTGGTTCTCTTTCTTGGTTTCGGTTTTTGTTGTTTTTTTTTTTCCCAAGAAAACTGGAATCTACCAATTTGCCTTTTTCCCCCGTACAAAGAACAATCTTATAAACAAAGGATTGTAACAGCCAGCAAAAGAACAATTTCTGCATTTTAACAGAGGCTATAAAAGCGTGTTAAAATATACTCTCCACTCAATGTCTTACTTACGTGCTCAACTTAGTGTTAAAGTTGGATTTGTAAATCAACAGAAGGAGAAAGGAAAACACCTGTGATTTGTTGATCATCTGTGCATTCTGTAAAACACATCAATCTGATGATACATCTGGGGAAGGCTGAAGGTGTCAAGTCTGGATATATGCTCTATATATTTACTTACCAGCTGATACATTAATTTCTATAATTTAAGTAGGCTGCTGGATAATATTTGTGGTAGTAGTTTTCATGGTTTGCCATTGAGAAAAGATCTGCTGAAAAAGTAGAAATGTATCTGTAATAAAACACAAAACATTTTATTAATATTTTTGCTCTTATGAAGTTTCTAAAAATTTATAAATTATACTGCTAAAGGACAATATTACAGTTGACTGTTAGCAGCATATCTGCGGGGAAGTGTATATGTTCATGCATGTGTGTAGTCATCTTAATGGAAGTGAAGCAAAAATAATCAGGTAAACAGGTCATGGTTCATTAATAATTGTCAAGTAAAGTAGAAGAAAAAAGGAAAAATAAGAAGTCAGACACTTCCACAGCTGAACTCAACCTAGTCTCTAAAATAGAACAGTTCACTAGACCACGGAGTGGCCGAGGTTTAAAGAATTCTCTGGAGGTGGCCCTTTTCTCAACAGGGCCATACGGAGATCGTTGCCTAGGACCATGTCCAGAAAACGTCTTAAAATCCCCAGGGACAGTGAATCCACAGCCTCTCTAGGCAACTTGTGCCAGTGCTTGGTCACTTATCTCCATGAAAAAAAGTTTCCTTCTTTTCAGCATCAGCCTCCTGTGTTTTGGTTTGTGCTCAATGCCTCAGGTCCTGTCATTTCAAGGGATACCTCTTTCAAGAGTCTGTCTCTGCCTTCTTTACAGATTCACTTCAGATATTCATACATGTTGATGAGATCTGCCTTGAGCCTTCTCCAGTCTAAACAGTCCCATCTCTCTCAGCATTTCCTCCTATGGGAGAAGCTCCAGGTCCTTCATCACCCATGCGGTTCTTTACAAATAGAAATAGAAATGAAAGTCCTGCATTTTTGCAGCCCAGAAGTACTCTGGTGGTGGCCTTAGCATTGTTGAGGAGGGAAGGATCGTCTCCTTTGACCTGCTCTCAGGACTCCTCCTCATGCAGCCAAGAATCCTGGTGGCCTTCTTTGCCACAAGGGCACAGTGCTGGCACAGGTCCAACCAGCTCTCTGTTTGCTCCCACCAAGTCCATTTTGCAAATCTGCTCCCAGCATGTGCTGATGCATTGAGTCATTCCTCCCCAGATGCAGGACTTCGCACTTTCCTTTGCTGAACTGTCTGCCACTCAATTCTTTTCTGAGCTGAGCTGTGTCACCCACAGAAATGCTGTGTAAAGGCCTTGCGGGCTGAATGGGGTCAGTGCCTCTGTCGCTGGAGGTCATCGAAGGATGAAGGGTAAGAGCACTTAAGGGTGCTCAAACATGTCCAAAGGATATTGTCCTGGGCTTTGTGGAAATATGTGAGACTGACTCATCTTAGGATGCCTGAGGGAAGACGGAAAAATGGCAGAATGGGTGGGTCTATCTGGATGGGGGAGGAATCAGTGTGGAAAGAGGAAAAGAAAATCATGGGGTCACGGGAAAATTCAGTTTAGAGAGGATGCCACAAGGTCACTAGTGAAGCCTCCTGCTCGAAGCAACATCAGAAGGTGTGACAGTGTGGTTCAGGGCTCTTTAAAGTCTTGTCTGGAGAAGCTCCAGGGATGCAGACAACATAGTGTCTCTGGGCACTTTGCTCCTCTCTGGACTGTCCCCATAGGGAAAATGGTTACCCTTTCCAGTGCAAACTTGTCTTGTTTCAGGTGAGGCTCACTGCTTCTCATCCTACCATCATGCACTGCTGTGGAGAAGCCGGCTCCATCTTCTCAACATGCAAGTTGTAGGCCTGCTGCAAAGATCTGCTCTGGGCCCTCACCTGGGCACTTTCCACTGAAAAGCTGCCCCCATACTATTCAGATTCACTGTATGCCTGCACCATATGCAGGACATGGTCCTTTGCTGCTTGACTTGCTCCAGGTCCCCCTCCTCATAGCTGCTGTGGTACATCTGAGTCTGAGAATGAAGGAGCTGGGCTGTTTCTGGATCAGACCAAACAGCAGGGACAGCTCATTCCAGACTTGGTCACTAGGGGTGCTGAGCAAGTGTCCGTATCTCGGGAAGCCTTGTAGGAACAAACAAAAGAGAACTGTGCCTTATGTCTCCTTGCTGTTTAGTTTATCATGTGTCACACCCTCCTTGCACCCACAGCCCCTGGGACAGCCCCTGTGTGGGACCCAAAGCTATTCACATCTGGGCAGACAGGAGAGATGTATTGGAAGAGGCTGCCTTCACTCTGTATCTGGAGATGCTGTTCTCCACCAAGCCAAAGACTGAGGACCAAGACCACAATCCTGCTGGAGCCTTCATACCTTGCATGTGTGCTCACAGAAGTCCTGGACAAAATGCAAGGGGACAGAGCCCGTGGCTGCTGAAAAACAAGGTTGGGGAGGGTCTCAGTCACTCTCTGACATAAAACAGTTCCCAGGAGCCACCCACCATTGTTTGCTTATCCAGGAAGACAGGTGTCCCAAAGGGAGAAATCTTGTTTTGCAAGACATTTGGTATCTTCTTCTGGCCTTGCAGGTGGGTTTTAACCTCAGGTGTATCAGATCCTCTGATGAGAAATGTTCCCTGTGCACAAGAACCTGGCAAGAGGCAGCGCAGCAATGCAGGTTGGGGAGCCCTGGTGGCCTCCTCAGTGCCAACAGAGTGCCATGCCTTGGCTCCTCTGAGGGCTGTCAAGGGAAAGGGATATATCCCTGGTCTCTAGGGGAAAGTGCCAGAGATGACAGTATTTGAGACTGGAAGAGACATCTGGATGTCACCATGTTCAAGCAGAATCACCTAGAGCCCACTGCCCAGGACAGCATGTGTAGAGCTTAGCTCTGTGTATTAAACCAACAACAGCTGGAAATAATACTGAAATTAATTTTATACTGTTTCAGCTTTAAAAATGAAAGCTTAAAATGGTAATGAATTTTTAGTATTTTTATTAGGGTCGAAAGCCTTACCAATGAGATGGTGAGGTGTTCTGGATGCTGAGAGAACAATCCACATTAAAATTGCTAGTGATCTGGTTTTGATGGAATTAGGGTAAGATTCCTCTCTCAAGTTTCTTTACTGAAAGTTTCTTGTCAACTTATGTATGTGTGCAGGCTGAAAAAGCAGATGGGACCATCCCAACTGAAGGCCAGATCATTTCTTTGAACTACAAAATGTATTGACAAAACACTGAGGTTTTGTTTCCTTACAGAAAGAAAAAGGAAATATGATAACTTTTTTACCTCCTTCAGGTTTGACTTAAATCCTTCCACAAATCTGGTTGTGAATGTAATCTTCTTGCTCGTATTTTATCTTCCATATTGTCTCTTAGCTTAATCTCTTTTTTCTTCATTTTTCTTAAGTTATTTTTTTCTTTTNGCAAAAGTGGAGCAATGAAAAGAAAGGTTAAATGTAGAAGAAAAGGTCATTAGACAGTATTTTAGGCACTGAGCTTCAGAACTAACTTCTCATTTAAATTTATAACAATTGTCCTCTGATTCTGAATTCTTCCCAGCTGAAATTTTATATCAGTGAAGTTTCATAGATGTTTTTTCATCTGCTGCTGAGCATGCTCATAGCAGCTTACCACCAGTTCATTAGGGCCATCTTCCCATTTTTTCCTAGCCAGTAGGCATGCTTGAAGCTTATTTGAAATGCTTTCCCTTCTCTTTTCCCATTTGTAAGTTGGACAAGGACATTTTTGTTCTGCTGGTACTACCTGCTGTTATTTCACAGATGACTAGCTATAACACACATAATAAGATGAAGATTTCATCTCACATTTTCTTTACATATTCAAGTATTTAAGCCTTATTTTTTTCTCACTTTGGAAGGGCTCTAACTGGAAAATAGGATATTTGTGAATATGCATGAGGCTCCCTTACCCAGACTCATTTAAGCTAATTCTGGAAAAGCAGATGGTTTCTTCACCTGTGCATCACAAGCAGTCTGACTCTGTGCTTATTCCTTGCACTGACAACAAGGCTTCCACAGTACTCTTGTGAGCTCATTTCTAGATCCAATTCAGGCAAGGCAGTGCCGAGGCATTTAGCTGATCCAGACTAAGATGTGACACTTTAGGGTACAGATGTGCAACTGTGTGCCCTGATGACTTTTGAAGTCAATGAAGTACCTATGGAATTTAGGCAAAGTACCTGATGGCTGACAGAGGATTTTTGATGTCATTTAGAGGCTGGGATGACTCACATTTCTCACCTTACATCTCATTCAACTAAGTCCACTTTTGAGCTTTTTTGGGTCTAGCCTAGATGCTAAACTCCATGTTAGGAATCCTATATAAGAATGGTTTCACAAACTGTAATGAAGAAAGTAATATATGACTGCCTTGCCAATATTAGTAATAATATGGAATAATATGACCACACTGGGTGGCCATACATGCTTTTGTAGATCACATTCTTAGCAATCTCTTCACAGATATTGTAAATTCAGTCAGGCATCAGTCATCCTATTAGTTACTTCATACAAGATGTAGCATAAAACCAGCCTTTGAGTTTAATCTCCAGCCTGAAGCCCAGGCTTCACACAGGTACCTGTACTGAAATTGATTCTTCTGGCACCCAGGGTATGCTTTAAGTATTTATCCTGATTAGCTCATTTGTTAATTCTTTAATGCTCTATGATCATAATTTTTATGCTCTTCTAAATTTTAATTTTGAAAAAAAATCCCACCCCGATAATGTAAATAAAAGATATTTCAGCAGTGTAAATTAATAAGCAAAGTATGTTAAAGGTTTTCAAGAGTTCAATGTTCAAAGTCTCATTGCAAAGTGCTAAACTTATTCCAATTCAATTTGTGTGAGTAATGGGAGTAAGGATTATTGTGCTCAGGTGGTAATTAATTTGCCCATAAACTTTTATAAATCAATGAAAAGTCAGGAGAGATCAATGATAGTGTAACCAAAAAGTAGTTCTGAAGCTAAGAACTGTTTAAATTCCTAAGTAAAACAACTACAATTTCTTTCCTCAGACTTACTATCTATTTACAGTGCTTTTCCACTCAGTCATGCTAATGTACACAGATACCTACGCATAAGATACCATATTCTACCTTTGTTAACATAAATAGAACTTATTAGTTCATCTGAAATCTAACAAGTTCATTAACATAAGCTGTCATTATGCCAGCAAAATATATTGGATTTTGCATTCTTTTTGTAACTACAGCTATATATTTGCAAATATTTAAATTATTTACTATGACTATAAAAGTTAGGATCCTGGCAGACACCACTTTTATCAAGTCTTTTCAAAATGGCGATGGACCAGATTAAAATTCATACACTTTTTTAGTAGAAGACGGGGAGATTTTTATTTTGACACATATTTTTGGAATATCAGTTTTAGATATTGTGGATCAAAGAACTGTCCCAATTTCTCAGACTAGTCATATGCTTCTTTCAGCATCGGCAATGGTCAGGCTTAAGAAGCCAATGGCTTTCTGCACATTGGTAGATGCAATTAGTAAATAAATACAGAACAGATTTTTTTTTCCCCATATTCTTTGTATTTCTTAAGTAATGTTGCCACATTTACAATAAGCTTCATAGAACAGGCATTTAGCATGAATAAACATGCAAAAAGACTAGATTTTGGGTGTTTTTCACAATGCAAGAAACAGCTCAGTTCCACAGCTTGAGTGAGTTTGTGCACTACAGTTTTAGTCTTCCTGAACTACCACCTCCTGGAGGTTAAATCCATTTCGAAGAAATCCACAGAGAATGCAAAAGTTACATGTGTGGCAGGGTCTTTGTAAAGAGGAGAAAGCACAAAGCTGTATGTATTTCTTTCTTGTACCTGTGATCCATGTGGCAAGAAAAGTTTGAGCACCTGCTGAATTAAGGATGGCCACACCCTACTGTACTCATGAAAGAGGTGTGGCTTCTAAGAGTCATACAAAACTAAAACCCTACTTGAGCATTGAAGCTCACTGAAGGTCTCTAATCCAAATTATGGAATTACAGAATCAGTGAGGTTGGAAAAAACCTTTAAGATCATCCAGTCCAACAGACAACCTAGCACTGCCACCACCTTCACTATTAAATGTTAAAAGTGAAGTACATCCAGGGTGGAGATAAAATCTGTGACCTGTTTTCACAGAATGAAAATAAAATAATAATATTAAAAATATATTAAAAGATTAAAAAATCAATAAAAATAAAAAAAAGAGGATTTGGTCTGTGCTTTTGTTAATTAAAATCTCAATGGCACATCAAAAGTGTGCAGAAATCAGAGCATATCAGCGTACTCCATTTGTGTCAACAAAGCTATCTGATTCATGCTATCTGAGAAACATTTTAGATTAATTCATTTCATTTTGAAAGATCTATTAAAAAAATTAATTAACAGTCAGTGGAAAAATGACTTGGAACTCTCGCTCTTCTAAATGTCTCCATCCATTGATGTCTAGTTAGGCTTTGCATTTCAGCATAAATGTAACCTCACACAGTGCTAGACAGCCTGATGATTAGGTCACACATTGGCGATAAAGGCACAATTCTCTTAGGAGAATCAGCCTGAGTTTTACATATGTCACAAACTGGTGTAAAACTACACAGTTTGCAGTGAAGCTGCTGGGGTTGCCTTCCTCCATACACTTAAACTTCTGAAGTCCCATGGGCATACGTATCACTAAGCATGCTCAAGATAATAGTGTTTACCTCAAGAAAACAATAAAATAGTATCTTTATACCCTCCAACAGATATTGAGCTCAGACTACTTTATATATTACCTACAGCCCAAAACATCTTCATTAGTTGGCCCAACAAGGGAGATGCACAAGCATCTAATTTGTGAATCATGACAAAATTTGAAAGTTAAGCTATTTACTATTTTAAAAACATTTCAGGCACGCTCATATGCCATTCATTACAAATATTTCCATCTGTAGGTGTCAACGTTGTAGAGATTTTTAGGATTTCAGCTTGTGATTTTTGTATTTGCAGTGTGTCATTTAGATAACTAAACCTCAGCTAAATTCTTTCTGTTGACCTGGCTGCTGCAATTTACTGGGAAAAAAAAAAAAAAAGAAGATTGTTATTTTTAGAAGTTGCAAGTAAAGAAGGACAGAGATTGGTTTTGGTGGTCATAAACCATAAAGGCATGTCACCTGTTACTCTGTGAACAGTAGTTTGTTCTTTAAGCTAATTATTAAATTAATATTTAAAAATGAGATTATCTCCACCTTTATGACTAATGTATTAGAGCATTTATAATATCCTTTTTTACTGCTTTTCTGACCTGTCTTTAGTCAGTTTTACAAGCAAGTGATGAGATGTCAGTTTTTGTCAATGCAGAAATAAGATGGTTCTTGACATTGGGGTTTTCTCATTGATTAAATTGTCATGGTGTATTCACAGCCTAAATGCTGCCTTCTGGTCACTGTCCTTTTCTTGTGTGGAAAATGACCTTTGTGAATAATTGCATGCCCCAGATGTGTCAAAAATGAGGAGGATGCAGCAATCCAAAGTGGTAACATCATAGAAGTTATTCGTCCACTGATTATCTCGTAAACTAGGGGGAGGAGCAAAAAAGAACCAGAAACAGGTTTTTTGCCAGTTTATCACTGAAAGATAATGCAAGGTCCATTTAAGAAATTTTATTTGTACTTCGTATTTTGCTTTAGAATATTTTAATGATTGCCTTGTATTGCTTGTAAGGATAAGTCTAAGTACTTTGGGAGCCACAGGTTCAGTCACTGCAACCGTAAGTCTGTGTTTAAACTACATATGTGTTTCCATTTGTGAGGATATCAAAGAGTTACGGGAATTTATAATTTTAGGACTACTATATTTTATGCCAATATGGAAACATCCCTAAGAGTCATTATTTTGAGTGGGAATTTCTGGAGTGTAGTGGCTGTACTCTGGCATCCTTCAATTTATCTTCGGTCCTGTAGGACTTAAATGGGGCATCAGTGAAATGATACAAAATTTCTTCCTTTGCTTTGCTGAATTACCCACACTCAGAACTGAGCAAAACTTTGCAACTAATGATTCTTTCTGAAAATAATTTACCTGATGCAATTAAAGACTTTAGTTGCAACTTTGTTGACTTAACAGAAGCTTCACAAAAACAAAGCAGATGGGTAGGTTGGAAGGCTTGTGTGAGTGCTTGTTTTTCTGCCTACTCACATACCAGTCCAATGACTGACACGTGATTTCCCTGGCTCCCTGAAATCCCACCTGTCTGGGTGTGGGCTGCCCAAGTGCCTGGGAGCTCTGGCTAACTTATAGTACAACTGGTAGTATACAGGAATGCCACGGCTCCATGGATAACCTAGGCTGCATGGTTTTCTTGGGCAGACTGTTTCTTGGCTGACTATGTATTTTTCTGGATCTATGCCCAGAAAACAGGCATGGTCCCAGTTCCCCAAGGTAATTGGGCAGATCTAGATTGCTGGCCTACAAATGACGGAAAACATGGATTCTGCCTTGTCTGAAACGAGTTTTTCTGAAAATATTATTTTTGTTAAAAATTTACCTATTTGCATTCTTCATTCTGATTCAAAATGAAAAAAATGCACCAAATTTTAAAATTTCTACAGGGTGAAAAATCAGATTCCAGAATTAAATGACATTTCAAAGAATAAAAGAATTGATAAAAATAGTCAAAAGCTAGAATCAAACGAGTAATAAAATCAGATGAAAATTAAAGGCATTTTTGTTTAGGAAAGGAAATCACAGCTACTCCTATAAATGTGGAGGAGAATTCAGAATTGTTACGTATCTGTAACTACAAAATCACATGGTAAGACAATTCACAGGTCTTCCATGTTGTGACTTCTCCAGAAGTCAATATATTCATTCCTCTCAATCATGCCAGAGCAGAGTTTTCTTATGCAGCAGTGAAGTAGAAAAATATTTAAGAAGATTTTTTTCATATGCATACAGTGCCTCTGCTTCTACATACTGCAGATGCACATACAGATGCCACTGTCACAAGAACCAAAGAACAGTTAAGTATTTTTTTCTATTTTTTCATGTGTCCTGGGGCAGGATCAATGTTTACTTCTGATCACAGCACACCTTAAGAAATTACCTCATTCAGAATACAAGACAGAAAGCATGTCATTTTGGAGTGTCATCTGCTTGGAAGACACACAGCAAAACTAACAATTTGCAAAATATGTTCCTGAATGCTATTATTTATTTGTATAATTTAATAGAAAGAAAGGAATATTCCACAAAGCAACTGAATGAAAGAAGGTATTAAAGAATGTTTTTATTTTGCTGGTCTGATTGCTGGCTATATTTGCAAATAAAAGTTCTTCTCATAAGTGAAAGTTTTGGGGTTAATAACCAAAACAATTAAAAGTTGAGATATTGCCTCATTGATTTTTTAGTTCATGGTCCACTGGGTAAGGAAATGTATTCAGTCAATCAAGCAGAAGTGATAAGGCCATGTATATGCTATCACGTTAGATTTTACTAGGATTCCAGCTTTTCTATTAAGTCTCTGGGGCATATAGAAGAATTCATGCAGTTTTTATCTGTGTGATATGGAAGAGTTACACTGATGACAGAAGTTTAACACATTCTAGTGAATAGGGCCTCTTAGGCCTCTTCACCTGCAGAACATTTTTCTGATCCAAACCTGGCTCCCAGAGATGACAACACAATGTACATTGTCCCCACACCTGACTTGTTGCTACTAAACTTGCCCTTATAACCTTAACAAATGCTTCGTGGGGGGATATATAGGGGAGGAGCTACTTGGATTCAGCACTACGTGTTCTGAGAATGCCATCAGCATAAGGCTTCGCACTGCTGAGAAGACAGCAGTCATGACCTTGATCACTCTGCAAAAAGCAGGACTAATATCACAGTAGTTCTGTACTGGTTCATGTATATCTGACATGGAATTCAGTCAAGTGTCATCATAAATGTGAACAGCAGCAGAGCACTAAGTCCAGGGCGCCAGAATGAGTAACTCCACAGTGCCTCGACAAAATTAGCCACCCAAGCAACATTAGAACCAATCAGGCATGCACCTAAGGAATAGAACATTTACAGAACAGACATTAACGGGTATACTTGGACTTGATTGTTATTCAGTAGGAAGTTTTTAAGGGCCTAAATTCCCCCTCCTTAAGCAGGATATGCCTAGATCAGATTCACTTGTCTGTTCATTCAAATTAACTGTCAGGACTCAGATCCAAATAATCTAGAATAAACTGTGAAGCCTTGCCAGAAAAAAAAAATCATCAAATTATGAGAAAAAAGGATTAATTTGTACACAGTGATGTAATTGGTGGGGGAGGGAAGGAGGAGGAGGGGAAAAGCACAGTTTATTTGAAAACAAAAACCAACTAATTTAGATATTGTGAAACAAAATTACACTTATTGGGGTGTTTAGAGGTTATATGTAAAGGTTGAATTACCTCCAACCTTGTGAAGATGTCTGTAATCACTTCCGTAGCAAATATGGCATTTGTCCAGCTTTTGGGGGTAGATTGCCTGTCATTCTTAAAGCACAATTAAATGGAATGGTACTTTAACAAATACATAAAAAATACCTGTGAACATTATTTTCTAGAAGTTGTGTGGAATATGGATATAACACATGCTAGTCTTGTTTTCATTTTAACATTAAAATACTGAAGTCATCTAACATTTTCTTGGTAGCAAATGATGTTGTATGACTCAAATTTTACTTTAGCTCTATGTTTATAATGTGCCTACGCACAAGAAATGGAAAATTATTAAATACTGTAGTCCAAACCTCAGTAAATTGAATGGAACTTTCATATCAGTTATTTGTAGAAGTCATTTATGGGAGTCTTAAAAGGCTAAAAGCTTTTCTTCCTGATTATGTACGTATTCTGCATATACATCATTTACATGGGAAATGCTGCCTTAAATACTTTTGATTGTATTCTTTCAGAAAAATGTGTATTAGAGTTCTGTGACTGAGGAAGACTTAAAAATATTTGTGTTCTCATTTGCACTGCTGCAATTTGGCCGCTGCTTTAGCAGTAATGTTTTAAAAATGATGTGGAAGTAATTCATTTCTTCCTCTTCCTGTGCATTTTAATACAGTCTAAAGGTTCTAATTCATGTTCCTCCCTATCAATATTTCACTAAATTTCACTAAATGTAAATGCTGCATTAGCAACAATGTGCTTTTAGTACATTTGTACTTCAAGCATAGAAGAGCTAAACTGTTTGGGTGACATCCAGGTACAACACTCCACAGATTCATTAGGTTGCTGTATTTCACAGAGGCTGAGAAAAATGCTTTTTGTTTTCAAAGGAGACTCTTTCCTAGTCTTCCATTAGTATCCCTACTGATACCAATTTTATTATTACATTATTCCTTAAATGCCGCTGGTTTTGTTCATCACTTCTTGTATCCCTGAATCCTATAATAAATGAAACAAGACATGTTCTTTAGAAATTATCTTAATGGGAATAAACTCTGGTTCTAGAATGTTTCAGAGCAGTGTTTCTGCTTTGATTCTTTTTTGTATCATACCTGAACCAATTATAATCTCATCTCTATCACAATTCAAAGAAATATTGATTATAATATTTTGCTTAAGAAAGAGTTTGTTTTCCTTTTCAGAAGTATATAAATCAGCTAGGGGTAAGAAAATCATATGTCATGGCTACTTTCTAGAGGAATATTGAACTGATTGCAATATCTCTTGTCATATCAACACAAGAAAGTAAGCACAAAAGGAAAAGGTGGTTTCCTCATGGAGAAGGGAGTAAGATGGGGTACATAGATGAGAAACTGTTCTTTATTCTGAGGGTCAAATTTTATTCCAAGCACTTTATTGGTATACATAAAAAATAGATGATGCTAAGAAAACACAAAGTGAAACAGCAGCAATAACAACAAATATAATAATAGTGTAATCCAAAACCATAAAGATGTGAGTTTAAAACTTGTGTTGTTAATGTGATTGAGTAAATTTTTAGGCTACATTTAAATTATGGGGTACAGGTTGCCCAGTCCTATCTACTGCTAAAAAAAATGAATAGATGTCTTCATAAGGAAGTCTCTTCTGACATGTGGGTCATCTACTTTTTAGTGACTACTATTCCTGAAGGGTGTCTAACCTAGAGTCCTGTGAATTATTTTTTTTCCCCTAGAGAGGACACTGGTCCCTTTGAACAATGAAAATCTTCCAAATCACCCTCATAATGGGAAAACTTTGAGAGTTAGAGGGACTGCAATTTGATGGTACAGTAAACTTTAGATGACAAGCTTAGTCAGAACAAATGGCATAAATCCCTTCTTTTCATTACCTTTGAGTACCTCACTACAGCTTTGTGACATGTGCTCCCTGCTCCTATTACCATGCTGACAGTTATGGTTGCTGAAAGTCATGTAGAGCAGTATCTATGAATAAGAAACTGGCTGATAATACGGTAACCAAAGAAAAGGGAGTGTTCTCTCACTGCACAGGAAAAGCAGAAGCATTTAGCTGAATTGACAGCTACAGTTTGCATCCAACGTTTACTACTTCAAGGGACTCAATAAAGTGCTAAACTGTTGTACAACACAATTTTGCATATCTATTAAAAGCATGTCTCCTTTTTCAATCATGTATTTTTAATAAAATACATTAACAAACTCAGAAAAATATTAAAATGCCATATGGCTAGAGAAAGCAACTCTTCACAAATGAGCAGAATGAATGTTTTCTACAAATAAGAAAAAATAGTTCTATCTGAGATACAAAATGGAAATGCCATGCTTTACGAGCAGTTTCAAAGAGAGAGAGGAAGTCTGTGGCGGCTTAAGAGTGAGCCCTGAGGCTTCTAACAGAGTCAGTTAAAACAAAAGAGGCAAACATTATTTTATCACTACCAGGCATTAGTACAAAAAGTAAATTCAGCTGATTTAAGCTTCTGCTGGATATTCAACAATGCATATTATGACTGTAAGTATATATAATGTCCTAGAGACAAGATCTTCAGAACAATTTAGCACAACTCATAAAACAGAAGCAAATGGCATATCTGGAAGGTATCCTCCTGTAAAATGCAGTGCAGGATGATATTTATTGATCCCTAATTTGGCTTAGTTGCCATAATTACTTCAGTGTTGTATTACCCTATTTCATCTTTGAAGAATGTGCCATGGCCTCACTCCTATTTTTGCGAAGGTCCCTTTAATCTACTGTGTCCATAAAAACGGACACATAGGGAAGTAATGATGTCATTTCTTTTTCCAAAATGAGAAACATAAAGATATAAGAGAACAGATTGAATTTGTCTGCTCCTTACCACAGAAATCATACTGAAATGAGCAATTTTCACTCACAGTTGAAAAATAATCTGGAGTCACGATACCTGATTGTTGAACAAGAGCAACCGTTCTTCTGTTTCTCATCATTTATCATTTGCTTAATTCATCACAGCTTTTACAGATTCTGAACTTAAAAAAAATACATAAATGCAGACTGATATTCAGGATATCTACTGTAACATAGTAAAATATCCATAAAAATGTAAATAGCTCTTTTCTGTCTGTTGTGACATGCATCAAAATAATGCAATTAATGCTGTCATAAAATGCTTAATAGAGTCACTGTGATTAAAAGTTAATTCATAAGAATAGAAGGCCTATTAATCTTTCGTTCTAACTCATCGAGAATTAGATTAAACAATAAGAAAACAATTCTGAAACATAGAAGTGAAATTCACCAGTAAAACTTATTTTTTTGCCTATAGTACTTTCAACATTAATTTTAAAATCAGTCAAAATCTTTCTTTTATTACACAATTTGTTAAAATTATATCTCTGTATTTTGAAAATGAAAGAGAAAATACATTCATAAATATTGTTGGTAATTTAATATTATCAAATGTTGTTCAGTTCTACTCTTCCTTTCTGTTTTTCTCTATTTTTCTGAGGATATCTGAGAATTTGGAAAGTATCAGTTGAAAACTTTGGTTACTGCAATTCAACATTGCACCGGAGCATAAACTCAGAAAAGCTTGAAAAGCTGTATATACAAAAGTGCATATTTTTAAAGATGACATGAGCTTCACTATTTATATACTTACAGGTTAAATCTTGCAAGATACATGAAATAAATATTTCTTGATTATGTCAAGTTGGACTAATATTACAAGCACTTTGCAGTACTTTGAGACCCTGTGGGTATCCAAAACTGAAACAGAACCTCCAGATAATTGATGAAGCATTAAAATAGTGAAAAAGCTGTACTCTAACCTTGTGGTAAATAGTGGATGGAAAGTTCACTGGTTTGAAGATAAAATAGATTGAAATGAATATAAATTACCTTTATGATACTGAAAAGCTTGATTACTGAGATTGTGAGACACAATTCTGTCCAGAAGCAATGTAATGAAGATTAATAAAAGTGGCATGCCTAAGTCCTGCTTTTTGAAGTTTGAAATACAAGGCAACATTTGACAGCTGAATAGTAATAATAATAAAAATATCATTTGGAAAAGGAAGAAATGCATTTAAATCTTCTGTTTCCTACTCAAGATCTCAAGATGTAATATAAAAATAGTCTATTATAAAAGAATTGTTTTATGGCTTTCTATTTTTACACTTATGAATATTATTTAAAAGGCTCACAGGTGTGAGAAAGAAAATGAAGCTTAGCTGTCCCCTTAAAAAAAACTGGTTTTGTTTCTGGGATGATTTTTACTACCAGAGATCTGCAGGAAAGTTGGTACTGCTTTGTACAGTGACTAGAGATCTTTTCCTTTCTGTTACCTCTGGTTTAGATTAGATGCTCAAGTATCTGTTTTCCTTGGATTATGCAAGGAAGAGTTGCTGTGATGTATTTGCACCTTTTGGTGTGCCCCAGCCAAACCCTCTTTAGCTATTAGCGAAAAGAGAGGCATGTAGGAGAGCAAGAACAGGCTGTAGGCAGTCCCTTGATGAGTTGCAGCTGTTCGGAGCCAGGTGCTTTTACTCAAGACCAGAGACCAGCTGACCCTCAGAGAGGTAGAGGATAAAAGAGAAGAAAAGACGAGAAGAAGAGAGACTACAACTGCCATAGAGGAGAACTGCTGAGACAGCAATTTAGCGGGCAGGCAAGCAAGCAGGACTAAAGCAGCTTTAAGTGTTAACAGCCTTCTTTGTGGTTAAGAGATAAGAGTCAAGTTTTTTGTTGTTTAGCAACAAAGAGTGTTTAAAAGAGGCTGGGCAGATCAAATAACCTATGTACATAAAGCCAAAAGCCTCTGATGATGCTTGTTTCTCGAGTGACTGGATGTGTTCTGGTAATTTGATTGGAGGATTTGTTGTCAGCAGGAATGTTTGTAGTTGCCTCCAGGTAAATTTAAAATGTATGCTTTTGCTAGTAAATAGGAGGAGCTAGTTTGAAATGTCCAGGTTTTGGCAGGCTGGCAGGAAAGAAAAACTTTATATTGTAGTGTCTTTAAAATAACTGGAGAGCAAGACAGAAACTATTCCAAGTCACATTGATAGAAACTCAGGAGAATGAATTAGGGCAATTTTTGCCCTCTCCTTTACACCAACATAAATCTGGAGTGACTCCACTGAAATAGATGGCTAATCCCAACATAATCAAATATGATTTCTTCCTTTTATTATTATAGTTAGAAAATAAGTAATAATAACTGCTGTAAGTTATAATTTTGTTGCCTAATTAATTAGCTCAGGGCTTCCCTTTAGAGTAGAATTTATTGATAATATGCATTTAGCTATTATAATAGATTATCTGCCTTTTCAAACTCCATTCTTTCATCTGGCCACTTTTCATTCAACCCTACAGCTAACTCTTTTGTTATCTCAAGCAGGGCTTCATTGTTATAGGGCAACACTGAGGAACCAGCTGACATAACCCTTTTTCCCAGACTGGGCTACAAGACAGTCTTTGTAAAGAAGGCTGTCTCTGTGTATGACTTTAGGGTATGATCCAGCCCCATGTTGTTGCTGTTTAGGTTATATGATGTTCACTATCCAGTTTTCACAACATGTAAGAGACATGACACCTGCCCCAAGCAGTTTGCAATCTAATATTAGATATGCTACAGTGAGTGACAAGTAATGATTTTAGCTGTGGTATAAAAGCTGGTGGGCTTGTAAAAAAAAAAA
>VWZW01004078.1:65755-131461 GCA_013397115.1 Edolisoma coerulescens
AAAGGGAAAAAGAAGCTATTACAATAAGTTAGCATTAATTTTCAGTTTCCAGCTCAATTGTAGTTGTAGGTATTGTATTAGCTAGTCAAAGGGCTTCCAACTGATAAGATTGTCTGAACTAGAGATTGTAAATGCAAAATAAAGAGCACAAGAGGATGCTAGAACAAGATACCATTGAGATGTACAATTTATCAGAACCGTTAGATCATTCTAATTACTATAGAGGACATGGTATAGCTTTAACTGCATATAACTTTAGCTGTATAACATTAGGATCATGGCTAACTTAGGAAATACTGCACCCTGCAATTAAAGCCGGGGTCAGTAGGATTTTTCATTTGATGCTCCATAAAAAAACTACTCTCTAGCACGTTCCAAATTTTTTGCAATGAGCTATTAAGTGATTTGCTAGAGAGGGAACATCAGAGGGAGGTGGACAAAAGATCTATATTTTTAGTGTTTACTTTGAAATTGAAACAGACATATATGCCGGTAGTAAATTTTACGTGTCTGGTATTTGTACAATACTTTGGCAATGTAAAGCAGTGGTGTGTTTGTGCACAAGGAAGTATTCACTTTGTTCATCAGTTAGAGATAAGAAAAACCAAAAAAAAAAAAGATAAATATAATAGCTTTAAGTGACCCACATGGTACAATAATCTTGACTTCTATGTCAACTTTTGCATATTAGAAGTCTATTCAGTTCATACGCCAACAAACTCTGAATATGTGAAAGAACTGAGGATCAGCACAGCAGGAGGATAAGCTACCAATGTGCTTTTTCCTGTAGTTCAGATTCTCCAAGAGTCTATGATATCTGTTGCGAAGACTCTTTGCTATGGAAGGTTAGCTCTGTCCTGAGGCCAAACTGCAACTATCCAGTTCAACTCAGTTTCAAGGCTATTTTGGAAGAGTAGAAAGCAATAGAATATTCTGCTAACCCAGGACTAGCCCTGTTTACTTAGCTTATCAAAAGTAAGGTTATGTCTGGTAAAACTAACTACAAAGTATATGATTCTATAATCCCCATTTCTATTTTTATTAATTCAATTATTGAATTTTCAGGAGCTCTTCTTTTCCCGTAAAGCCTGAAGTCTAGAAGGTAGTAAAAGGAATTTTATAACATTCAAAGTAAGATTTTTTTTTTTTTTTTGAGAAATAGATATCACTATGAAATGGCAATAACCTTTGTCTCTCTAGGTAATGGGAATACTGTAGGAATTCATAGACCAATGGAGCCAATGGATGAAGTCAATGCTGTTGAAAAATGACTGAAAGAGAAGCATGAGGAGTTATATTTAGATCTTCTTAAGAATATCTAGGTTTTCTGTTTTTCTGAATCAGACATGCAGATGTCTCTACTTCCTTGCCTTTGCTTCTCCAATTATAGACTTCATGTGTAACTTAAGAGATAAGTCTAATTGAAACTCCCAAAAACTTCATCTCCTGAAATCTCTGTGATCTTCATTCTTTAGGTACGTCATAAATAGGCTTAACCAGTATCTCTTCAGCTGTACAGCTACTTAATTATTCATTACTCTTTCATTTCTGTTGCACTGCTTTTGTAAGATTTGATTTTAAACTACTGTCTAACTAGAACAAACAATTATGCAAATGAAAAATTAGATCCTTCAACACTTCAGAGAACTGCTACACATTTAATTGCTACAAAAAACCACAAAGAATCAGTTAATTCCAGAATAATTCAACATCTGTTAGCAAATTTGAAGAAGGTACTGAATTTATTGTAGATCTGTAAATACTCAGCAACTTGGCAGGTGGTATTTTTATGGAGCAGAGAACAAAACAGAAAAGAAATAGATGAACTTAGTTTTTCTGGATAAGGGACATTGCTGCAGAATATATACAGAAAATATAACTTTTTAGTCTCGGGGAGGCTTTGTTGTTGCTGTTTTAAGATTTTATTCCAACTTTGGAGCTCATTCCATTTGGTGTTACATATGGAATTGTCTGTGCTAAATTTGTTTTTTCAGTGATTCAGGTATCACATTTCTCATGTACTGCAGAAAACATCAGGCATTTCATTTCCATGGGATATTATAAAGAGTGTTACTGGCACAGTAGAGCCTGAGGAAAGAGCAGGAGATCTCATGGAAGGCTGCTGATCCCTACAAAGTTCAGTTTATGTTGCAAAGAATGACACAAGAAACCTCTGCTCCGAAGTGTCATCTGAGCTGGCACAATTGTCAGATGACAGGCAGATGCATATTGTGTACAAATAGCTGAGAGGCATAACTGCAAGGCAGGATCACTTGGGATCACAGATGGTAATTCCTGAAACAGGTTGTTTGTGAGGATGTCGTTTTAACTTTATGATTCTCAGTTTGTTTTCATCTTAGGGATGTAAAAGTTGGGACAATTAGTCCTTGAAGTCTGAAATCAAAATTCAAAATTTTCAAATATTAATAATTATATAAAAACATTTTTGTAACAGGTCATCTGGAAAAACCTTAAGAATTTGACCACTTTCATAAAAACCCCATAAGGCTAAATTGGTTTTACTAGTAAGAGGTTATGGCTAGTGACCATGGGTGGATGTCTTCCATTCCTGTTAACATAAATGATTTGCTAATGCTGCACATGACTATGCAAATGACTGTGTCCAGGTTGCAGAGAGGGGGCAGAGCTTAGCTCCATGTGGGCGTGGTGAAGTTGCTATTCTATGCTATTACACAGAAAGAGAATGAGAATGCAGATGCTGCTACTGAGAATAGTTGTTGGCAGCACACAGCCCTTTACAACCCTCAAGAGGATTCACTAAAGCATCACTGGGGAACCAGAAGGATCAATAAGATGAAAAAAATGTCAGCTTTAATTTCTGAATTGCTGGGGATTTTTTTTCACTTCCCCTCCTACTCTTGGTGATATCTACAGAAAAGTCATTTGCAGACAAATCTCTATGTTAATCTCATGGAATCAAACTGAGGACAAATTCTTAAAAAGGAAAGCCTTTAAAATGAAAAACTATTGAAAATAAAAAAAGAAGAAACAAGGAGAATCTTAGCTCAAGATCAGTTATTCTGTGTTTGACAATGGCCAAGACTTTCATATATATCTCAAATATATGGTCAGGAACACAAGCATTGATATAATTACATATAACTTATTAAAAAGGTGATTTTTTTTTTTTTTTTAATTAACCAGCTAGCTAAACAAATATTAGCCAGATTTTGGCTACACACTTGTTAGAAGACAAGGGTAATTAAATTATATGCAGTAAGGACTCTTACAAGGTCAAACTCTTTAACTATTGGTTCTGTTCATTCTTATTCCATTTTCTCATTATGCACATGGACCATTTTTCCATGGCACTCTGCAGTCTCCAAACAAATTCTGAACATAGTTACAGTCATTTCAATGCAAGACAGAAATTGCCAACTGATATTCCCTTTATTCCTTTAAAAGTGCTTTGTCTTAATGAGAAAATAAATAAAACAAAAAGGGCTGTGGAATATTTTGTTTAAGAAAGATCTCTGCTTAGACCTGCTTCTTAAAACATGAGAGAATAAGATACTTTCCACGTTCTTTTTCCTCAGTAAATTTTATAAATAAGGTTTACAGTGTGCAAATGGAACTTGCATTTAGAGTTAGGCTCTGATCATAAAAGTAGATCATAAAAATCTTTATATATTGACTGAAGAATATTTCTTACCATGAAAAATTAAATTCTATTGAGGATGATCAAAATTTTGAAAATATTATCATGTTCTTTTTTTCTACATATTTTCCCAATATTTCCTGCTACAAAAGGTGGCAAAACATTTATTTTATGTCCTGATTAAGAATAATTTCCTTAAACTCAGGAAGCTTGCTTTCATATTTAAGCTATGTATTGTACAGGATGACAGAAAAAACATTGCAGAATGATTTTTAGCTCCTTGTAGGGTATGACATTCATAAATATTTAAAGACCAAATTACCTGTCTCTTTTAAAAAAAACTTAAACCATTGTTGAAAATTACTTTCTATAAATTCTACTATTATGTATAATCTTATGACCGGTAAAAACTTTCAGATAATATATTGGAGGCTATAGTTCGATAAAAGGAGATAGAGTTTGTCTCTTATCATGCTTTTAGCTGAATACTGAATTAGGATAAAACCACAAATAACCCCTGGCAATACAGAGTGCCACTGCAGATTCCTGTTGTATCACAAAGATGTGGGTTATGTTTTGCATAACAATTACTTAAGGCCTTTTTCTCATCTGGAAATCAGGAACTGAGTATGTCAGTATAGTGGTCGCCCATATGCGATGTCAAGCTTTCTGGGATGGACCTTTTGTTTCCCTCAGAGTAAATTTTGTCCTGTGGCCCTGGATGTAAATCAAAAGTAGCATATCTCAGATCTTGTGTGTTTACTGGTAATATCGTAGAGCTTTTTTCTCCCCAGGCTTAGCAGGCTAGGACAGTTTGACATGATCCTGAGCAAAAAGAGAACATCCGCTGAGTCTTCGAAAACAATCAGTTACTAGTACATGAGGCATTGTTCAAGGTGCCCTGATGTGCCCCTTTTCTGTTCTCTTAGCTAAATACATCTCATAGTCTTCATGTGCTTGACTGAAAGTGAGGGGGCAGGACTCTTATCATATTAGGGAAGGGGGAATGATGGTCCGGTGGCTGTATAGGGATTGACAAGAGGAATTGCTGCCATTCTGTATCTTCTTCTTACTGCTCCCCACTCTGCAAGCCCTTTGCTAGATCTCTTGCAGTGACAAGGCTAAGGCAAACTTCCAGTTTCAGGTGAGAGAAATATGGCAAAATTACAAAATGTATGTAATCTTTCTAGGTGAGTCAGGGTTGAGCTATTCAACACTGAAGACATTTCTTTTTTCTGATTATTTTATTATTGCTGGGCTTGTGAGTTTGGAAAATTATGGACTTCAAGCCCCATGAACCACTGCATTGACTGAATACAGTTCCCGCATGTTTACTTTCAACAGGTAGGAAAGAGGTGTGTAGCCACAATAGCGTCAACACAAGTTTCTCAGCATGTGCATGGAGTAGTTCTCAGACCATAAATATGAAACCTTGCTGTTTCAAGGCAACAAAAGCACAAGCAATAAGTTAAAGACTGCAAAGCAGGATAGCAGGATAATGTAACATAAATTTGTATTATGTTCTTCCCCTAAACAAGGAGGTCCTTTCAACCCCCTGTTTTCGTTATGTGATCTTCATTATGATGCTACATAATCCAGACTCTTCTGCCAGGATACTTGCTACCTTCTTTGGCAGTTTTGCACAATACCACTTTCTCGAACTAGAACCCCAATCTTGTTCTGTTTTTACGTATCGCAACTCCCCATCTGGATGTCTTCTGTTTCTGATGTTCCTTTACTGCATTCCTTTGTCTGAAAGAGCAGATTTCAATGTTGCCTATTGTGATCAGTGTAGCAGACGAGAGGAGGGAATCACACCACAGAACAGCAGCAAGGAACAGTTTCTTATCAGTCCAAAGTGGTGCCTACAAAAGTGATAAACTCTTTTATTTAAGAGAAGTTAGCAGTGAAGTTCATCTAGAAGCTCTTCTGTCCTTTCCCCTCCCCACCTCCCCTTAAATGTATGGCAAAGCAAGACTGGGAAAACTTTTAATTTGTATTTTCGAAGGTTTCACCTATTTTCATTAAGGTCCTTAACACTTAAAAGGAGTGTTCATATGGAAAGTTCTAAAAACACGCACAGTATGGGAACTGGAAGAATTTGGAAGGCTATATTAATCTAGCTGGAAATTACTGAAAGTAAGTAAATAAACATATGCCACATCTGGGACTTTCCAAATCATACTGTATACCTGCAGATTGCACAGATGATCTCTCTTCATACTGTGAAGGTCATATTTAATTCAATATACTTTGTGTCTACTGGATAGTATGTCAACATACATTTCACTGTTCTAGTCGAACTGGATTTCAAAATAGAATGAGTGACTGTAATTGTGTCAAAATACCTGCCATTGAGAGAGTGGATAGCTCATAACAATTTAGTGTCGTCAGCAAACTTACTTAGTATTCCTTCGAGTTCTGCATCCAAGTAGTTAATGAATTTGCTGAAGATGTTACAACTTCCCCCACCATGAGGTCACAGGAAACCAGGTTCATGTCAATATATCCCTTGGGGCAGATTAGAGTAAAACAACAGTGAATGATCGGTGTTTGTCGATATATATGTAGGGTTTATTTTAGAACAATTTGGTTGCAAAGGAGAACAGGTGTGTAGCCATTTTGGTTGTTATTATCTATAGTAATTTAGTTCTACAAAGGTGTGGAGACATTTTCGTTGTTATTATCTATAGTAATTTAGTTCTACAAAGGTGTGGAGACAGTTGTTATTATCTACAGTAATACGAAAATATAAAAGCATAAAATATTACTTAAGAAAATGCATAAGGGAAAGAAAGAGAAGGAAAGGATAAGAAGGCCTCGCTACAAGATTTGGTCCTTGCAATTTGGATGTCTCTTGGTCCAGTCTTGTTGAAGTGGTGTTTGCAGACTGGGTGAGTCTTTGACACCTTCTAAAATGATGGGGCTGCCTATTCCATAAACGCAGTTGAGCCAGTTAGGGCCTATTATGGCCCAGCAGCCAAGATGGATACCTTCAGGCTTTGTGTGAATGTCCCAGTATTTCTCTCAACCCCCCACCCACAAAAGGGAAGATTAAATGCTGAATTCGCTTGAGTAAGGACAAAGAGACAGTACCTGCCTTGAAGGATTTGCCTCTTTCTTTATCTTGTTCAACACCCAGCTGTAGCCTCTGACTGTTTGAGCCATTAACATTCCAGTCACTCTTCCGGTATCACTTGTGGGTGCATCAGACCTGGGATGATTGGACAATAGTATCCCTTTTATCTTACCTCAAGTTCCCCTCACAATCCAAATTCCAGTCAGTATGCTTACTGGAGAGGAGTGGGCTTTGGTGGTTGCAGATGGACAGCTATTTCTTTGCCGTTTGCTACAGTGGGAAAAATCCAATGATTTTAGCAATGTTTAAGCCATTAACCATTTCAGTCTCACACAGAAGAGAACTGGGCCTAAGGTGAAGCCCTGCAGAACCCCACTAGTGACAGGTCACAAGTCTGATGTTGCTAGAAATGATACCAAGTTTAAAATTTTTTGTAAAACTTTAGTCAGGAGTTCTGTTCCCCTTTGCCCAGGGGGGAAGAAATTGAAGTTTCTTTTCAAAGAACTGTTTTACCGCTTGAGGCCTGATGAGTTTAACATCTCAACAAACGGGGAGTAGCACAGAAGATGGACAAAAGATAATGACCATTAATGAACATCAACTCCAGACATCACCCCGGGTGTGGTTGGAGACTCCCGGTCTGGGAAAAGATAGATAAGAGAACAGAAGAATGAGAACCTAATTAACTTCGAAGGCGAAGGGATCAATAACCAATAGGAAACCAAATACTAAGAACTCTGTGACTTGGGACCAATGAACATTGAACCAATGAATTTCTCTGGGTTTTGACTGTATAAGTATGTGAAAAATCTAGTAAAAGCCATATGTGAAGGAATGATTTTTGTAGTGCAACCCGGGCAATGTGAAATTATTTCTGTTGCACATCCTGGACAGAACAGCATCCTGGCCAGAGTAAAGTAATGCCTTAATTCTCTAACACTAAAAAATGTTGTTGGAGAGTATTGTGCAGTTTTGGTGACAATGACACCCCATTCACTATAAGCGTTTGTGCCCAGCCTGTGAGCCAGTTGCTCACCCATTGCACAACATGGTTGTTAGCTGTGTGCTGGACATTTTGTCCAGAGGAATACTGTGAGAGATAGTATCAAAAGCTTTGCTGAAGTCCAAAAAGGAATAAATATGTCCCGAAGGGCAGACACCTTGAAACAGCAATTTCATCTGGGAATCATTTTGATTCCATGGTGCATTTATATACTGTACAAACTACTCTTTGCTATTTGAAAATACATTTTTGTTCTTTTTAACTCTTCTAAGTATTAAAATTTCACTGTGGTACAGCACATTAACAGCATGAAATGTTTAAGTAAATGTTAACAACCTGTTTCTGCAAAAAAAGCTGTGCCTTCCTGCATATATTAAACATGGCTCCAGGTTTCAGAACGAGGAAAGGAAGCCACTGATATTGCCAAGGCAAAGATAGTTCCCATTTCCATAATCACAACAGGTGAATTTTGAAAAATAAAATATGATCCATATATTTAGTTCAGTTTTATGAATATAGACATTTACAGCTCTATGTCAGGAAGAGAAGTTACCATTCGGTCATCTATTTTCCTTAGTTTCTGTTTTTTCCAGATTTAAGATGATATTGGATTATAAGAAAAAAGAGAGAGATTGTGGCTGCTGATTTGTTTTGTTTTGTTTCATTTGCTTTTATTTCCATGTTGTCATCCAGAAGGCAGGTAATCAAATACTTTAACTATTTAATTTCCATCGTCTAATGTTTTAAATGGTCCCTAATGGCCAACATTTCAAAATTCACACTCTGTCTTCTATGCTATTGAGTGTTCAGCAGCTCGGCAATGGGATATTCATCTTTGGAGACTATAAATTGAAGGAAAAGAGGCAGTGAAATAGTCAAAATTTCCTTGAGATTGAAGATTCTCTTCTAACCCTCCAGATGTGCTCTGCAAGAAAAGGAAGAAAAGGATCTCAGGAATGAAACAGCCCTTCCACTACATGCAGTTTATAACCTCTTGCTTAAAGGCAACTTTTTCCCACATCAGAAAGTTAGATAATACAATGACTGTTACAAAATTTGTTCCTAGAGAGACCTGGAGAAATACAAACCTGGACAGTGGAGAGCTGTACTCGATGAATTAGTAGCAAACATAATAAAGGATAAAATCAATCTATGGCTGGATAAATACAATTTATTGAAGAAAAATAACCACAATTTTTCTACAGGGAAATCATGCTTTGCAATGGTTTTGGGATTCTTTGAGACAATCATGGAGGTAAGATGATCTAGGTTGATATCATTCAGAGATTAAATGGAATTCCTTTCCAAAAGTCCTTGAAGAAACTAAGTGATGGTTTAGACCTTAAGGACAGATTAGATGTGTTCTTGAAGGGAAAAAGGAAAAGGGAAGGAGAAAGGGAAGAGAAAAGGGAGGAAGATGGAGGAAAAGGAAGGCAAAGGAAGGGGAAAAATGGGAAAGAAATGCAACTCTGTGTAAGGCAAGGCAAGACATAATTATTTATCTCTGACACTGTTAGAGTGCTTCAAGAATCTGTGCTAGATGCAATGCTCTTGTACATATCAGTGCAAAAAAGAGGAGAGCTGATGGTGGAAAACTGAACAAGGCTGAGTGACAAAGCAATGGTATTTCTGTAGTTAAATGCAAAATCATGAATACAGGAAAAATATTTCAGATTTAATGGTCTTGGATTTTGAATGACTATAAGTATGAGGTGCTGGCATTATTTTAGATAAGCCATGAAAATAGCTTATCTGAAGCGACTAGAGATCTGTGGAAAAAAACCAACCAAATAAAAACAAACAAACCCAAACAAACAAACAAAAAACCACCAAGAACAAAGGACAGCACCAATTCCCGTCCTTCAAAACCCAAGAACACGAACACAAACCACTGAACCATATCACTCCACAACTCCCTCCTTGGCTTGTCTGTTGAATATCATCTGCAGTCCTGGTCAATATCTTGAAAAGGCTGTGGCAGAACAGGAAAAAAAATTATAGAAGAGAGCAAAGATGACCAATGTTTTTGAATGTCTTCCATACTGGAAACGACTAAGTAAACAAACTTAAAATCGACCAAAAAAGGTTATTTTTTCCACGTGAGATAGGTTTAAACTGCATGGTCCTTTGCTGCAGAATATTGAGTATGGTGAAAGTTTATGGTGGTTTAAGAAAGGAACCAGACAGTTTAGTGAAAGAAAAATCCAAAGACAACTTATCTGGTTCATGAGGTTGCTGATCTGCAAATTGCTGTAGTGTGAGGAAGAATTATCCTTCACATTTTGAATTGGAATTTGTAGGCTATATTGAGAGGCAGGTATGAATAGCATGGATCTTTAGCCTGCTCCACTGTGTCTGTTCTCAAATGATTATAAAAATATGTATGGTGGAATTTTATCAATGTTGTGATTATTATTTTCATTCTCATATTTCTAAAATTTTGTTTTCTCTTCTACTACCCTGCAGTCTCTCCTAGAAAGCTTTTGGTTTACTTGATTTTTAAAACAAAGTGGTTAAGTTCAGGCTGAAATCTCAAAATTAGTTGTAATGAGAATGTTAAAATCAAGGAACACTGAAATGCAAGAATTTTAATATTAAAAAGTAGGTACAAAAATGTAGAACAAGGCATTAAGAATTGCAGGACACCTACCTACGAATTGCAGGACACCTACCTAAGAATTGCAGGACAATTTTATATTGAAAAAATTATATTATTTGAAGGTTATATTTAATTATGAGAATCCAGATGGCATCGTTGAGGTGTTGTTTTTACTCATCACAAACTGTCCAACGAATGACTTAGTTTCACTTGGAACACAATAAACTATGCTATCATCAAATCAGTTCTTATTAACTGCATCAAAATAAGCAGGGCTTGCTAGCTACTATGTCCAGGGGGAACATGAATAAATGAATGCCTGAAGTTTCTGAAAATAGTGTCACTGCACAGATTGAATGAACCAAAAGAATCATGCACTTCAAAATTGAACTGTAATAAAAAATGAATAAAAGGGCATCACCCCACAGTGTAGGTTTCCTAACCAGGGTAATAATTGTTTAAACATACCAGTTAATGGGAATATTAAGAAAAAGTCATTAATAATAGATGTTTCTTAAGAGAGTGCTTAATTGTAGAGGAAAATATCAAATATCTGCTGCTCTTTAATGAAAAATTTGACATTTATGTATCATTCATTTTTGTTTTCTCCTTAATCCCACATAAGTTCTAGTAAGACAAATTCTAGAGAGATTATTTAAAGTAATATATGAGGATGCCCTGAGGCTATTAAAATGGTAACTCACCAGCTACATAATTTTGTTTTCCCTTTGCTACAGAACCTTTCTTTAAATTTATTGTATGTGGTAATGATAATTATAATAGTCTTGTGCAATTGGTGATCACTCCTACCTTTAATATCTCTGAAATATTTGCATACACGTGTATGTATATATACTGCTGCTGAATCACGGCAGATCCATGTATTTAGAAGACATTAAATACTCCTGGTTTACTGATTTGAAGAAAAATATTAATTTGGAGCAAATTAAACCCCAGTGAATCTGATTGTATTGTTTGAACTGACTTCAATAAAGTTTTGATCAATTTTTCACATTAGGGATTTAGGTGATTATCTTTAGGTGATAGCCCTGAAAAATGGTCGTATTAATAGTGTGAATTTTTTCAGATGATGAATACGTAGAATATATATTCTTTATCTAGAATACAAAAATTTCTTGTGGAAAAATCTATCCCACTGTAAAAATAAATTATATACCAAATAGCTTGAAAAAAAAAAGGTGTTGTCCTTGGAATATCAGAAACAGTGTCGTTCAGAGCTGGCAAACAAAATGAATGATTGAGGCTTATGAAAATCAGCTACCTCTGTCAAAAGGCAGTCTCAGAAAAGATTGTGGCACATATGCTTCCAAAAAGAAAGTATTTGATAACAAAGAGTATAATCACTGAAAACAGCACAAAATTCAGTGTTGAGAGGCTGAAAAAGCTCTGTTTGAGGTATATCCACATAGCACTGGAATGTTTCATTCAAAGGAAGTAGGAGGAAAGTTGTTTTTACTACTCTCTTAATGTAAATCAGATTTTCTTTTTTCTCCATATGTTTAGTTCTAATTTTCGTGAGAAAATATCTAGCTTGTGTGTGTGTAGAGAGGGTTTTACAATGTCCTTTCTGTCTTTGGAATAAGTGGCATTTAGTCCTTCTATTGACCCATTTTCTACGTGTATCTGTATCACAGTTGCTCATGCTACACTTCCAGAGTCACTTTGCATTTAAAACACAGCTCTCCCTGCTTCCTTAGTAGTTCCAATTTATTAAGGAACTGTTATCTTTGAAAATAACCTAGCAGTTGTCAAAGTATTGATGAACCTATTTTTTTTCTCCTTGAAGGTTTTTTTTTAAGAATTATCCTAATTCAAGCACTATTATTTTGCATCTTTGCAAATGTGTGTTCTTGGAGGACTTGGTAATGTAATCTCTCATTAACAGCACAAAATAAATTACAAAATATGAAATATAGTTTATCATCTCATATAAACAATGTACAAACTGTTCCTCTAAGTGGATAAAATCAGAGTATGTGTTTATTATTGCCCAAGACTCTGTTGTCTTCTGGCTGACATATGGACACCTTCCAGTTCTCTTAATTTTCAATGCTGGTGGGACATAGTCACTGAAGGTGACATGTGGCATGTGTAAAAATTATACCTTTGAGATCCAACAGATGTTCCAGTAACTGTCTTGCATTTCTTTTGAGTTTATTCCTTAATTCTTTGACTTAATTTTGAAGGAGACTAATAAATATGCTTAGGTGTCTAATGCCCACTGTTATCACAGAATCTGGGTGCCTAAATGCCCTCAGAAACCTGGCCTTATTAAATGAAATAGATGTATACAAATATAAATTGAATTCCAGCAAGTCATTTCTCTTCTTTCAAGGCTTATGGAAAAGGAGAAACCATACTTCAGTGTTATTAATTTATCTGCACAGTACTGAATACATAGTCAGAAGTAGCAAAATGCCAGAACTGGACTCAGAATTTTAAATTTCCATAACGTCAACAATGAATAGGAAGGAAGTTCTTTAACAGACCAAGAATTACTCTAGTGCCCAGATCGGACCAGCTCCAAATTCTGCTATTCTCTGTTTTCTCCCAGATGTCTAGGAACATGCATATGATCACTGAGAAATCTTTCCCCTCCCCTAAAAAATAAAATGTGCTAGTGAAAAATTATAATAACTAGTACCTGTTGGTCTTGTATAAAGAGTTATTAACCAAAACCTTGCCTTTCAAAACTTACTTTTGCATTGGTATTTTAGCATCTAAATTAAAAGCAGTGAAATCTTTAGGATAATGATAAACTGTGGCAGTAAGGAAGACTAATCTGTGAATAGAACGCTCAGCTTGTTTATCAGCAAGTGCTGTATAATGACATATTTTAAGAAAAATGTAATACAAAAAGATGGGCACAGCAGCTGAACAGTGAGCACTACTGAAGCTGGATGTTAAGAGCAAAGAATGGTATATATGACACAGGAAAATTTTGGGACCTAGAGGCAAGGTCAAATTGTCTATAATGTCTCTAACCATAAGAAGTTCTCAGCTTGCAGCCTCCGAGCAGTGAAATCTTCTGTGTCATATTTCTTGCCAGCTCCTGTATTTCCTGCTTTGACTGTAAGATAACCTCTGGTTATTGTGGAATGTTGTTTTGAGATGAGCACTGTCAACAATATGCACCGTCTGTAAGCATCTGTGCCATTTGCCTCAATTCACTATAAATTGTTCTCTTCAGGCTCTTCATTCCAACTCTGCTCTTGATTCTCTCACAGAACATGTAGATTATTTTATTGAAAAAAAAAAAGAGTATGCAGCTTAGCAAAGCAGAACATCTCTAACCAACTGCCAGTTTTGCAGGTATAAAAGCAGGTGGTTTTCCTTAATTGATGGATAATTTGGAATTCTTCTGGATTTCAGAGGTTGACACATTTCCTATTACAATTTTGACTCTTGGTGTATTTTAAATATAGTGATTAGGTAAAAAGGGCATAATGCAAACAAAAGAACCCCAAAACCATAGAAAACTAGAAGCATTTGTGCAAGTGAAATGTGTGAGTAAGCCTGAGAAACTGACCAGTGAGGTCAACTACTTGTGACAGGACTTGGTCCTGTCCCTTCTCAGACTAATATTTCATTTCCAGTTCTTTTGTATTTAGTAAGTGTTTCAAATTGTTGCTTTTTCACATAAATAGCTGATAAAATTTTGTTGTGGTTTAACACTTGTAGGCAGCTCAACCCCACACAGCTACTCACTTATTCACCCACAAGTGGAATGGGGGAAAGAGTGGGGAGAGTAAAAGTGAGAAAACTCGTGGGGTGAGATAAAGACAATTTAATAGGTAAAGCAAAAATTGTGCGTGCAAGCAAAAGAAAAAAATATTAATTCACTACCACCCACCAGCAGGCAGATATTTAGCTATTTCCAGGAAAACAGGGCTCCATCATGCGTGGTTGTTATTTGGGAAGACAAATATCTTAACCCTGCATGGCACCTCTTTCTCCTTCTTTCCCTGAGCTTTCATTGCTGAGCTTGATGCCATGTGGTATGGATTGACCCTGTGGTCAGATGGAGTCAGCTGTCCCAGGTGTGTCACCTCCAAGTTCTTGTGCACCCCCAGACTCCTTGCTTGTGGAGTGGAGTGAGAAAAACAAAAGAACTTCATTGACACTGAGTTAGCACAGTTCAGCAGCAGCTAAAACAGTAGTGTGTTATCAACACTATTTTGGTCACAGATCCAAAACACGGCACCGTATGAGCTACTATGCAAAAAATCCCCAGCCAAAGCCAGTACAACCTACACTCCTCAGTCCCTACTGACATGGACATATGCCATGTCCAATACACCCTCATTAGGTATTTCTTCACTTCCCATCCTTTGATACATACACCGACATAATTTGCTTAACCGATGAGCCATTCCTTTAAAGTGTCCATAAAATACTCATTGAGGTCCCTTAGTCCAAGATTTCAGTTCTATCCATTATGTTAGTCACTCAGGATGGGAAACACAGGGTGTTGCACAGAGTTGCCAGGCACCAAAGCTAGCTCATGATGGGTCAGTGCTGCACTTGCACGTTTCTTGAGAAGCTCACCCTCTGCTAGTTGGTGTGTTTCCTGCTGTAGTACTTCCTGTAACATGCAACTAAAATAATTGGTTGCAAGAATTAAAAAGTACGTCCATTGGACATCTAATTTTTTTTGTATTCCTTCCTAAGAACTACACTTCTGATGCTGTTCCATAAGGAAATTGATATGAAATTTTCAGGATAAGACAAGAACTTGAAATTCCTTTACACACATATATAAAAAACTCTGCAGTTTTGAAAGGAGACATTTTCAGGCAGGCCACTGAAAAAAAAAAACCCTGATACTCAGGTACAGTAAATAAAGACATCAAATAAATTAACTCTATTTATGTGTATCAGCTGATAATTTGCCCCTCAAAATGATTCAAGTGACAAAACTCAGACAAAAATACTCTATTAAACAGATGCACTATAATTCAGACCAAAAAACTAGAATAATCTCATCTAGCTTTGAAGGGGTATTTTCTTCACTTTCTAGTTGTGATATGGATCCCAGGACAATCATCAAGATTACTAAAGATTTGCAAGTATAAGAGGAGATGTATAATATCTCCATAGCTTTAGTTGAAGAGTGGGAATATAGTTTAAACTTGATTCTAGGAGTTAATAAAAGCTCACAATTGCTTCATTTTAAACTAAAAAACAACCTCCTCCCCCAAGAAAACACCACCAAAAACACTAAAGAGCTGAAAACTTCTTTTTATACATTAAAATGTATGATGTTTTCCCTCTGTGGAGGGGAAACAGAGGTCTTTTATTGTACCTATTATCCCAGAGTAAAGCTTTTTTAAGCAAAAAAGCCTACAGTAAACTTTTAATTCAGCGCTCCTCAAAGGCCACTCAGGAAGAGTTAGACCCCCTGAGTCTAAAGCATCTTCTTAGCCATGAGTCAGAAATAGAGGGAACACACCATGTTAATTTACCTTGAGCACTATTAGCTTTATTGGCATGGCAGGATGAGTAATTGCTGATTGAATTTGACTTTATAGGCATCCAAGTCCTTGGATTTACCTAGGACTTGACTACAGAGGCTGACAGATGGTCATGAATGATTCTTCCTAATTAGGGAAAACTGAAGGAATCTATATGCAGAATTCATGCCTGGATAGTTGTCCATGGGACATATGGCAGAATGCTAATGAACACGTACTTTACACTTGCACATATATTCGACAGAGAGCAAGTACTGATAAGCAATGTAACACCCATCAGTGCAATAAGGATCATGTGATTAAAGATTACATTTTTATATTTTCCAAAGCAGGTTTGTGTATTTTGATCACCTGATGTGCAAAGAGACTATCTTATCTCTTGTACATCTAGGTAGCTACATAAATATTGCTCTTGTGACACAAAACAATACCTTCTCTGAGGTTGTTACCATAAAAAAAGAAAAAATCTAAAGCCAGGTGAATAAATTCGACATATTTATGTAAACTTTTATCATTTTTAGGCAAAACCATAAATTTTTCATTCTGCATGAGGAAGTAAGGTTACTATAAATCCATAGTTTGTCCTCTTTGTCAAAAATAGCTGAAAGAAGGAAAACATACTGCTACCCAGGCATATTCAGAAAACCTACTCAGCAAAATAACTTCTGAGATGACCCTATCTGGAGAGTACATGATCTATTTTATGCCTTGGAGCCTGGGGTTCAGACAGGAACTCCTTTGACTCCCCACCCTTTGCCTTCAGTTGGAAAGAATCACTGGAGACAGGAAGAATATATTTCAAATACGTCTAAAATACTGTATGTAGAGTGAGTGAGGTCACACTTGGGGAAGTTATCTCTATTTTAGAGGTTTTTTTCTTGTCAAAACACTCAAGCAAAACTCTCAACCTTTTCTTCCACTGTACTAACATTCTCCTCACATGCTCTTCATATTGATAGTACATGTTTGCCAAATTATATTATCTTTGTAAATATTACCTAAATAATTGCCATCTACTTTGTAGCCCTGTACTGTAACTGGATTCTATACTTTAAGAGTTATTCCTTTAAAATCTTCTGTCTGCTTAGCTTTATATTTTTAAATCTTTTTTTTTTAATAGCAACAACAAGTCTTACAGCAAATTAGAAAATCAGGATTATACATTTATAAATTAAAATAAGCCTGATAATACACCAACGTGATTGCAAATAAATTAAAAATTTATCATTTTTTAAAGTGTATATTCAATGTCATTGAATGTTTAAATGTTTACTGAATGATTAAATTTAGCAGCTTAGCTATGGGAGATTCTGACTTTTAGAAAAATATAATGGTGCAGAAAAACATTTATTTCAGAGGGGAACCAATACCTTATAAAGGATAGAATCTGAATAAATTAAACAGATGCAGAGATATTGGAGAAGTTTTTCTTTTGAAAACATTAAATAGAATAACAGATGCCTGTGAAAGCTAAAAGTGATTGAGTATAATCGAAAACATTTTGTTCAGAAATGCAAGCTGAAAGCATATTTAGCTTTCAAAACACTTGTAGGGACAATCCACTCAAAGAAAATTTCGTTCCTCTCTGACATCAAAGTATATTAAACAAAGACAATAAATAAAAGCAGAACATGGAATATAAATGGGCATAAGTATGGTGATATTTATGCATAAAATGTTAAGGCTTTTGCATATGAAGAAATCTCAGTTTTAAACTAGATAAAAGTAGTTTCATTGTCAATCTTTTGAACGTTACTTGTGAAGTGAATATCCCTACTAATTTATTGTGGTTTGGATTTAAGGTGTCTTGCTTTTTGCAGGGAATTTCACACTAAAACACTAAATTTAAATGCATATTTCTTTATTTGTTCTGAATAAATTAATTTAAAAGAAAGTAGAGTGCTACCAAAAAACCCACCCCCAAACCCATTAAAAAAAAAATATATTTTCTTTGTTAAAGTATACTTGGAATCATAAGTGTCACCCCAACACATTCAAGCCAGAATGACTCTCTGGTAATGCATTGCAGACTTTTTATCACATGCTTTCGTGTCATATAAATTCACAAATTTTCTATGTTACCTCTTATATCTAAGTAATTATTCACAGAAGCATTACTTATGTAGAAACTCTTTCCTTTTGGATTGGAATGGTTTCCAGTTGACTTATAATATCAATGTATTAATGAATGAACATTATATTTAAATGCCAAGTTATGGAATGCTACTATGGAATTTATACTACTGCTGTAGACTCAATTGGAGGATAGAGATAGAAAACTGATATTGTCACTAGGATTTCTGGACACACCATATAAAATATTAATGAGTAAAATTGCATCTTTGGAGATCACTAGGATGGCTCAGGTATGTAAAGAAGGAGACTATTCTCTGCTGAACACGTGTATAATTTATCCATAAGTTCCAGGATCTTGTCATTCTGAAGACAAAAATTATCCATAAACTTAAGCTGAATGAGCATTTAACATTCCTGTAATAAATTTGTGTTTACTTGACACAAAGCAACCAAAGCATATTGGTAATTCTGTTCACAAAGACTTAAAATAAATTTGTATAATAATTCTGCAGAATGATATTGAGTTCATATGTATAAATATCTACAGGAATTTTCAGTTGCAGTTCAACACATATATAAGCTTTTTTTTGCAGTTCTGTTTGCCATGATTATTTCAAAATATGTTGAGTCCTGGATGGATTTTCTATAAGGATTAAGATAATACCTTTTTTTTCCTAAGCCCTCTATGACTGATATGTTAAAAAATGAATTGTTTTCGCATAGAAATTTAAGAATTCAGGAGTATATTTTGTATCAGTATTGTAACTTACAAAAGTTAGCTTCAGTATTTGCACTCTTTTTTTCTCTTATATACTAGTACATTTACATGTTTTCTCTCCTGAAAATGAAGAAAAGTCAAATAGAAGTGATCCTATTATTCAGTTTAGGGTAGGCTTTAGCTATGCCCTTATTAGATAGCTTGGTGAAAATTTCATTTCAATGCTCCGGAGAGGTAAAGAAAACAAATTTAAACTTAAGAAGGCCATACAGAAGAATATAATACCCTTATAAACTTGTCACTGTTACAAATCTATGAGCTGCCAACATCTTGAATACCTTCTGTTATCCTGATCTCCCGAAAGATATTGTCTCCAAGCAGTAGGAAAACAAAAAGTAGTCAAGCACACAACCGAAAACAACTTAGTACAAAAAAGAAAACAGCTGAAAAGTGATAAGAAATAAGTTATAAAATCATAAATAATATCAAATGAATGAAATGGGAATGTTTCTTCATGATTTCTTCCAATGATGAGCTGTTAGCATGCTAGTTACTAGCACTGACAACAGACTAGTGTTCAAGGTAACAGTTTCCTCCTCCCCAGTCCTGGGGTCCGTGTGAATCTACTTTTAGCATTTTCCTTTCAGTCTGCTTCATTGCTGACAGGTCTCAGCTAAAATTTGAATACTGCATGACAGTTTCCCCACAGAAATGGAAAGAGAAAAGTTAGAATGGAGAAGATCTTTTCATTACAATTAATGTTTAGATGGATTTCTGTGTCTTATATACTATACCTGTGTCTTCAACAGTGACAGTTATTTTATGAAAAGTAATGCAAGAATGGAGCTAGTAGGCAAAGGTCATCTATGTATGGTAGATCAAATCAATATAGTGGAACTAATAACTACTTAATCTTTGTAATCCACACAAGAATATGATGATTTTTCTCTCTCATCTGTAACTTTCTTGAAAGAAAATGGTCACATAATTAACTAACAAACCTTATTTATTATTACATGTCATACTTATGCACCGTGGCAATTGATGTGAGTTTTGCCAGTGATTTCAATTGCCAGTTGAGGAATTAATTTTCTTCTCTAGCTGTTAAATGAAAAAAAAAAAAAGGCTATTTTTTTCTAATGTATATTGTCTATTGTACATTTCTATTGTACATTTCTAATGTATATTGTCTTCCACCATTTCTTCAGCCTCCACAAACCCCCCAAAACATATTCAAAGGTATGCATGCATACTTAGTAATAACTACTGTAACTTAGTAACTGTAAAGACTACTGAACCAAGAACTGTGTTCAGTTTCTATTAGAAGTCTGTCTTGAATCATGAATAGTAGTAGAAAGATGAGGGTAGGGAAAAAAAATATGAAAATAATTTGTTCTTATCAGGATCCAATATACTTCCCTGCAGTGCCTTCAAAATCTATCGGCCATTCGTTCACAAATCCTTCCTGTTTTCCTGCAACCACAACTATGGGAAACATAAAATATAAGCAATGCCTTGGCTGTGAAAATGCTATTTGCTGAGTTCATTGCTGTACAATATTAAAAATAAATAAAATTAAAAAAAAAAAAAGAAGAAAATCCGAATTTCCACCAGCAAATCTGGCCTGTGTTCTGATCTGTTCCTGTGATGCAAACCTCTGTTTTTATTATTAGAGGATGCATTGATATTTCTTTAGAAGTGTCCTCACAATAATCACTAAAACATCAAGTTAATCTTGCTCAGAACTATGGCGCACCCAATAGCAGGTGCTGGGGGATTGGGCTGCTTTTGTCTGTCATGATATTCTGATCCACCTTATGCTCACACTTCCTGAACACTATGGTGTTACTAACACGCAAGACAGATAGGCAACAGCTCACTGATTGACAGCACTGGGTTAAAACTGAGCACGAGCCTCAGGGAAGTATGATATTAAAGATCAAACCAATATTTGCAGACAGGTTTTAGCATGGCAGAAGGAGGAGAGTGGTAAGTTTGCTGAAGAGAAAAACAAAAATAAAGTCATGGAATAGAAATGGAATTACTAGAGGATGTCAGTAAATGTGAAATTAAGGCTCTCTTTTGTTGCTCCCATGCTCTGCAAAATACATCACAGCAAAACACAGAATATTCGGATTTGGAAGGCACCCACATGGATCATTGAGTCCAACTCTTAAGTGAATGGCCCATGGAGGGATCAAACCCACAACCCTGATGTTATTAGCATCATTCTCTAACATAGTAAGCTAATCTCAGGGTCAAAAAGTGATCATAAGAACATGTATTTTTCTTTAAAACCTCAGGTGACTATATTGGCACAGATTTAATGCACATATTTGAAGGCTTTTAATTATAGGTTACAGGGAGAGTCAGTAACATACAGCAAACCTGTAAAATGAATATAATGAAAAGCTTTTCTCAGCTGTGATAAAATCAATCAGTTTTGTCATTTCCTTTAAATGAGAATAATTGTAACCCTGCAGATTACATGGTGTTCAGCCTATGAACACAACTCCTGTATGAGCTCAACAAATGTACTTTATTAAAATTTGTGGCAAGTTACTTAATGTAATTTCATTATTTTCTTATGTTTTATTAATTAAACATTATTGTAGTAGGATTGAACATGTGATTTTAAGAAACAAAGAAATTATTTTCTGTACCTCATTTAGATATATTTTAAAAATTAATTTCACTTTTCCAAATGATGCTTGTATATGCACAGCACTACATAATGTCTTTATCATTATCCTCCTGCGTATAGATCAAAAGGCAACAAATAAGATTAAGATCACTGCAGAGTGCAGTTTGCCTAATTGATTGCTGCAAGATTCATTGCATCAGGCATACAATTAGGAAAAAAGCATTCAATTTATTTGCCCCCTGTCTCTACACAGGTAATTCTGAAGTTTTGATTTTAAAAAGTATTCAAATCTCTGCTTAAACCTTATCAAATTCCAGTTAAGTTAATTAAGCAGATGTCTAAATGTTTTTGATGAATAAGAAGATACTGGTGAGTTGAAGTCTATATTAAGAGTAGAACAAATTCTAGATACTTAATAACTGGTTGTCTTCTGGGCACACGCAGAAGCTTTACACAGAATGTAATTCTTTTGTCTAAGCGCCATATTGTCTCTTACAAGTTTTCATTCATAATCTTACTTCCAGAAGTATATGAAAGAACAGGTGATTACTAACTAGTATGTGATGTGATGGTGTAAAAAGCATCACAAAGGAATAGTAAATTCCTCAGTTATTGTCTTTATGGTGATAATCAATTCTTGATTGCAGAAAGAATGAGATGCCACAACAGTTTCCTTTCGAAGGGGCAGGATATCACTCTACCTATACAATTAAAGTTGGAATATCTGTATGTCACTTTGAGGTAAAAGAACTACATATAAGTTTACATGGGAAAACCTCATGCTACAGCTCAGAAAATGATGACTGTAACTAGTATATCCCTAGGAAGAAAGACTAATGCTGTAGAGAAATAGTGTAATTTTCTTTACCATGAATGTTTATAATTTACAAAACTGAAGAAGATATTATTTTCTTGGTAAATTTTTAAGAGTTCTATTCTGCTTCCCAATTAAATTTTACTTTCTGCAATCTATAACTATTAAATGGTTAAAGTTTCAAATTCTTGTTTCCTGTTCAAAAACATTCTTAAGTGCAGTCACAGTTAAGCGGGATCTTGTAATTTCAAATGTCACTAGAGAGTGGCCCAGCATAAAGCATTATCCTGTAAAAAGAAAGCTTGAAAAATACATTTTTATGTCCTTTCTCAACCTCCATATTCCAGCTGACTTTGAGTATTTGTCAGGCAGAAGTTATAACACTACAAATTAATGTAAACAATTTCTGGAATTCCATTCCACATACAAACTGCATAACACAAGCTCCAAATATTGTTGTATTGTTTGGAGATTTAAAGATGATAGATGCTTGCACTGACAGGAAGATTTAATCATTGCTAGCTGTCAAACCTTAAAAGCTATGGAGTGATACATTAGTGTCGCTTGCTTTTATGACTTCCCTTTTTAATGAAAAAGATACAGATTATATTTAGTGCAAAGGAAATTTCCCAAGGCAATAGAACCCAATTTCCAAGGCTTGCATACTCAAAGGACAACATTTAGTCTTCACATGAACACTTGTGAGGCTTATATTAAAGCCTAAGGGAAAGCTCTGATTCTTGATTATAAATAGTTAAAAGGATAAATTTCTATATATTTCTAGAGAATATAGACGTTTTGTCTTGAGACTTTAATGAAAGTCACTTTTTACATTGAAATATTCACACATATATGAAGACACAGCCCTCCCCATTCCCTGCCCCATGTTCTGATGAGTTTAAATCTTTAGCTATTAGTCTCTAGTCAGTTTTCCAAGAGGAAGAAAAATATTAGAAACAGAGCCCACTTTAACAACACTTCCTTTTCCAGCTGGGTTTGAATTTTATTAATCTGCTTCTCCTTTTCTTCTTGTTGCCATTTTTTTTTTATTTATGGTCTATGTGAATTCTTCTTTCTGCTGACCACTTCCACATTCATTCCATTACAGTCGTCTCATGACTTAATTGTTCCAAACCCTCAGGTTCAAGATTTATGTTACTTTTCTCATCCAGAATCCTGTCCCTAAATTTCAGAAGGAAAGCAGTAATTGAAAATAGAGAAAATAGGAAGTCAATTTGCTCTACATGAATAGTCATGAAGAGGTGAAATTTCTTTCCTTAAAATTTCCCAGACCTTGTGAGGTTGTAAGGAAACAAGAATAGAAACACATTGACGCACTGGTAATTGCATCAATTAAAACTGTTCAGCATGCTAAAATCTAGAATGAAAAAATCAGGTATATCTTCATGAAAATATATCTGAAATAACCACATCTTAATGAAAAGTAGAATCTAGAATAACAATATTTTCTCCATTGACAGAAAATATTAAAAATATATTCTTTTCCAGTATGGAAGCACCCCTGCTCCTCTAGTCCTGTTCCAATCAGCACTATTGACTCAGCCTAGTAGGACACTCACTCTATCTGGTGGATGTGTCCTTGTCCTCACTGGCATTCTGGTTTCCGCATACACAGTTTCACCTCGTCTCAGCTTTCTATGCTATCTGACAAGCACATTCACCTGAGAAGGTAGCTACTGTTTTACTACTTATTGTTTTCTAAATTAGAGAGCTTAAACCTTGAAGACCTTACTTAGCATGCAGCCATGGATCTATCTCTTTGGTCATTCACCGGTTACTAAAGGATTTTCTAACATGTTCTGATTTTCTGCCCCAAATAAGTGACATTGGTGCGAGTTTGGAAAGAATTATGCAACAAAGCTCATTTATAGCTCTGTTTTCCATCCAGGAAGATGTGATGAAGGTCTCACTTACATGAGCAGTCTGTTTGGATAGGTTTCATGCTGTGATGCCATACCACTCACCAGTCACTTTCCTCATACTTCCAATTATTCATTCACCTTCAGAATACCTTGTTTTCGTGCTTCCCTAAAAACAAGTAGAGGGCACTGGAATGCCAAGGGACATTAAACAGCATGAGCATACCTACACTTTTCCTGTAGTTTGACTTCAGTTAATGGGCTAACCAATAATAGCTTCAGGAAGATTTTGTCTTTTCCTTCCTACTAAGTTGCATAACGGTGTGTATTCTCTGGCATTCTCAGTTCCAGCATTTATCAGAATATGTATGGGATGTATTCAGTTATTTTCTGTAAAAATCATAGAAGGAAAACAAGGAAGGGAATTTTTGCTGTTCTGAGCTTGTGTGGGTGGCACTCCTAGGTACCATATCCAGACTTAGCCAAAAAACAAAAAGGAAATTCCACAAGGAAGTGAGAGACTTTGCATAATATTGTATACAGAAAATATCCTTATACTTGTAAGAAAGGATGCTTTCTTCTGCTAGATTAATACTCTCTTGCATTAAATAAATGATTTACTCAAAGGAATAAAGAAGAAGACGTAAAAAAATGAACAAACTTTTATACTCATTGGACTGGATGCACATCAATTTCTTAATTTTAACTATATCAAGAGGAAATAAATGAAAAAATTGCAATGGTATCTTGGATAAATAGGTGAGTTTATGTCAAGTTTGATTATTTAAATAGGTGGATTTTTGTTATCCAAGAGGAAATTTTTTCTCACATGGTTTAAACCAGAAAAAGTTCTGACAGAAATCCATTAAATGTATCATAACCTACTGCTATTTCAGAAATAGGGCTTCAAGCTTTCCTGCTTTTCCTGATTTCGCCCAGAATAGAGTTAATTTTGTCTCAGTAGCTGGTACAGTGTTGTGTTTTGGATTCAGAATGACAATAATGCCGATAACATTAATGTTGATTTTGGTTTTTGCTAAGTTGAGTCTATCCTAAGTCAAAGGTTTTTTGTGCATGTGTGTGTGTGTCTCATGCTCTGACAGTGAAAAGTACACCCAAGAAAAACCAGAGAGAGCATCGCTGGGGTGGGCGACCTGAATTGGCCACACCATAGCAAGTTATGTCCAGTATGCGAACTGGGGAAGTTTCCCAGAAGGTTGGCCAATTTAGGTTTAGGAATGTGGTCCGTCATTGGTCAGTGGGTCAGTGCATCACTTGCTTGATTTTTTTTCTATCCCCTTTGGTTATCATCATCATTATTATTATTATTTACTATTATTACATATTAGTTTGTTTTCCATTATTAAACTGTTCTTATCTCAACCTACAAGTTTTATTTTTGATTCTGCTCCCCATTTCACTGGGGAAAAGGGTGGAGAGGGGGTGTTGAGTGAGCGGTTGTGTGCTGCTTATTACCAGCTGGGCTTAAACCCTGGCATTACTGAAGAGTCAAAAGCCTTCCAAATAGACCATATATCTGCAGCTGCAGGTTTGGTAAAATTGTCTCAAACCAGACATAAGATAAACATTTTTGACTGTGGGGGTAGTGAAACACTGGAACAGGTTTCCCAGAGACGTGGTAGATGTCTTATCCTCAAAAACATTCAAAGTCATGGACAGGGCTCTAAGAAATATATCTGTTTGAAGATGTCCCTGCTTATTGCAGGGGGTTTGGATTAGACAGCCTTTAAAGATCCCTCCCAATCTAGATCATTCTATGATTCTATGATTCTGTGGTTATATACTCTTTCTGTGTACTTCCATTATTTTACTTCATTCAATTTTTCTTTATCCCTAGCCCCATAAATTGCCTCCTTTTTCCTCAGAAGTAAATCTGTAGCCAAGAAATACTAGCATGATGGTCAGTCTACCTACTTAGGAGAACAGAGTTCTGTATTCCCTCCTACTTTCTTGTTTGCAAACACATGTCACATAAAATACCATTCTCTACTCAATTGGTCACGTTCCACTGGTGACTCTCTTTTATTTTACCACTTTGCTCTGCAAGTTCCTTTCATTATGATATCACTTGTCACTGAAATGAGTAAAATAATGCACCAGATATTTCCTCTGGGATTGATGACTAAACCATTTGGATTGACTGGTTAACCCTTGGAGCAGTACATACCTGTGGTGGGTTATGCTGTGTGAAGCAGTGGGGTCTGGGTAGATCAGTAGACTCACAAGATGTGGGAAAGCAGAATGAGATCTAAACATCACAGGTAAAAAAAAAACCCTAGGAGATTTTCAAAAGGATGCAAAAGATTCTTCACATTGCCCACTTCAAGGTGAACCACTGAAAGCTTTTAAAGAAGATTGATTAGGAAATATTAAAACTCTAAAGGATTCTAGAACCCTGGAAGCTTCAAGAATCAGTAAAAAAACATTGTTACAAGATGATGTTTAGCAAACAGGTTCCTGAAAGTCAGAGCTCATTACCTGAAATTGTGGCAACCTAAGAAAATGGAAGACATGTCATTGGTAAGTTCATATGATGATGTTTTAAGCTACATGGTCAGGTCAACTTGTTTGGAGATTTTTTTTGCCAGACAAATGATCTCTACACTGTGTTCCTTCATCTGGTGTAAAGTTACAAATAGCTGTATTTTCAACAACTGGTCAGAGACAAAGAATGTAAGGAGTAAGGACAAGATAACCTTATTGATGAGCTCAGAAAACAGCTATTTCAAGTGCAGGGGAATTAATGAAAAAAGCCTGATATGTCTGTGTTTCTCAAGCACTTGTTCTAGAGTAGTGAATCAGGAGAAAAAGTCACCATACTCATCAAACTATATTTTTTCTGAACATTCTTTTTTACAAATAAAAGTATTTCCTGCTCTATACCAGTTAAAATATCTGGAGGTGTAGCTGAGGATGCAGTTATCTCTCCACAATGCAATGAAATAAAAGTTAAACAATAAGCAATAGGTGCTGTCATACACCTCTCAGCAGAGATCTGGATAAATACACAAAGAAATGATTACAGGGAGTGTCACTGCCATTTTTCAAGCTGTATTGCACTGAATAATACACACTGAAAAGGAAAAGAAATTATCCCCCTCTGTGATCCCGTAGTCAGCAGATATGTTGTTGATATAGTACCAGTCAGACAAAAAAGGTGTTTGATATTACGTAAACACGCACCCAAAGGCCTTTAATCTGTCACAGTCATTAATGCCAATGACATTTTCACTGACCTGCTAGAATCCTTTAACTCTTTCTAGACAAAATTTTGTGACATATCCATCCTTCCAATTAAATCTGATGATCACATGGTTGAGTGAATATTCTCAGGAGCAAAGGGAAAAAGTGTTCTCCATTGTCTTTTAAATTACAGATCATGATGATGGCCACATGACACTTAATTAGCAAAATACTGAGTGCAATGCATTTTGTAATTTAGTTTGCAAATGACCTTCATATTACAGAAGTCGGTGATGTGTGGGTCAGTATGGCACTAAATGTATCAGAAGAGCTAGACTGAGATGAAATACTGCATTTTATACTCGTAAAGACTTACAAAAATAATTACATGAAAGAAGTATAATTTTGTACTTTTACCTCTCCTGAATGTTTTAAAGGCAAGCATCTTCATTTGGCAGTCAGAGAATTATTTTTTTCTTGTGGCATGTGTACAAAGCAAGAAAGAAATTCTGTATCATTTAGAAAATTCACTAAAACTGAAAACAGAGGGAGAGATATTTAGGTATCTCTTTTAAACAATCTCTGAGGCTTTCAGGAAGAAAAGCTCAGGTGTACTCTGTCTCTGTGGGTTTACGTGTAAATCTTTCTGGAGTGTAAACTACACTACAGAACTAGGCACAGGATGACTAATTTTGACCACTATCCTCAGCAACTCCACTTTCTGTGCAGACAAAGATTTTGAAAGGTTCAGTGTTAGTTATTAAGGAGACAGATGGGATTTGCAGCCAGCCTGCACTCCAGATAACTTTATAACAATGGTGCTGAGAGTCATGAAGTTACTGGGCTTGTATAGTTTTACAGCCATGGAAGTGAACACACAGGTGTCATCTGGCACCATTCTGAGCCAAACCACACAGAAATTTAAGCCGCTTTTCTTCACAAGGCTAGCTATGACATCCTGATAGCTCTGGAGATGGCTGTTCTCCATCTCGCCGGTTTTATACCAGAATGTATACTGGCATGGAGATATGCAAAGAAACTACTTTCTTCCACAACTATATAGTAAAAAGGGAATTAGACATACCTAAGTTTTTATAGGTTTTCTATTTCTGTTTCCATTACCATTGCAGGTATGTAGAGACAGATACTACAGGGAGAATAAAGGTTCTCTCTATCCAATTGACATTTTCACAGCTATGGATGACCTTTCTACTCTTCAGTTAGTATTTTCAGATCACCTTGCCCCACAGTGTCTTGTCAAAGTCAGAAGTGAAACTGGAAAAACAAGATCCCCAAAGTCAGAATATAAATCTAGGCAGAACATATGTGTTTTATTGAAGGTAAATACTGTAAGCTGTCTCCTGCCCTCATGTCTGCCAAGTTCAACAGGATGAGAGCCAGACAGTAGACACTAATGAGTGGTAGACACAGAAGACAATGAAGTGTACTGAGAAAAGTAAGGGAAGCACAGAAGTTTTAAATATGAGAAGAAAACAGAGAATTTTTTCCAGATGTTGGTGTATGAGGTACTGAACTTCCATATTATGCTGTGTGCTCAGAAGAGAGCAAATATCAGGCTCAGGGAAGCATCACCTTCTAGTCAGTCATCCACTGTTGCCCCATAGAAATATTTTCTTGTCTAGTATGTTCTCCTTTCTTCATGATGCCTCTGCACAAGTGTGAGACTCTACCAGATGCAATGCAGTAGAAGGTGATGCTCAACAGAACATGAATTTTTACCTCAGTTCCACTTTTTCCTGTTAATGACCATGACATACAGTTACCATAATGCCTGAAGTGTCTGCTCCCCTGCTAGCCTTAGGCATTTGACACAACAGGATGTGGGGATACAACTGTTACCCTAACATCACCTCCAGACTGCACTATGACCACAGAAATGCTCATCAGTCCTTGGCTTTGACAAACATCACGCAGGCTAAGCTCCTCTTGCACTTATCAGAAACACTGTCTATTCCCCAGAACTTATATTGTCCAATGGCCTCCTATTTTTTTTAACAAATGAATGGAGAAATTTATTTTTCTTACCTGAATAACAATCCAAGTGGAACAACATTTTTGTCACTGAAATTTCAAGGACAGTTTTTGACCCAAATTACATCCAGGATGGAAAATTATTACGCCTTAAACCAACTCTCTTGTGACCCTCTAAACAGTGGTCCTCAATGAGACCCTTTGAGCTCTCCTGGACTGCAGCAGGCTGTGACCAGCAAACTCCCTCTTCCTGGGACACCTCTCAGAGCCAGCGAACTCTCAAGTTTGCTATACTCGAAGGACCACCACCGAAAGCCAACGATGGAGCCTGGGCTATCTCCACTCCTCAAGGCTCAATCCTTCACCTATTGCAAAGATGTAAAGGGAACTTTTCACAGGTATATCTACACCTTGGATATGCTCTTTAGACCTCTGTGTGTGCATGTGCATATGCTATAGGAAATGTACTGTTGGAACCTTGAATTCAGAGAATTTCAGTCTTTCAGTGCTGACAGGCAGTGATCCTCAAAAGCACACTGCATTTGACCTGAGACCTTGAGAGAGGCTGCAAAAATTATGCGATAGCACAGAGATTGTTGCTGTGTAATTAAAAAGAAGTGTGTTATATCACTGGGTGGAACATGTAGAGATGTAGAATTTCTGGGATATAGTAATTAGTAATATACATGTAACAAGATGGAGGATTTGGGAGTTGGTTAGTTCTTCTTCTTTTTTCTTCTTCTTCTCCACAAGTCTGGGTGATTTGGTATTGGTTCAAAAAACCCGTAGTGCAGAACATAAGTGATTAGTTATTGGAGGTAAATTAGTTGGCATCTCTTAATTGGGTAGATTGTGCTTTAAAAGACCTTGGAAGACAGAACTCCAGGGCCATTTTCACCTTGTTAACTTAAGAGCACAATCTGTATAGCTGTACTATAGATAAAAAATAATAAACATCTGACTCTGAACAAGAAGATTCAGTCTCCTATATTTTAATCAAAACTCTGAGTAAAAGAACCAGAAGGACAAAGAAAAGGAAAAAGAAAAATAGAGCCCGACAAGTGGTGCTCCCGTATGTGAGGTGACAATGTACTATGAATGTTGCTCTTTTAGCTTTTTTAAATATGTTAGATTTGTAAATAAATTAGGTTTAGAAGTGAGTTACTGTTGCGCTTACAGTAAACTCTATAGAGTCTTTTGTTTAGGCTATTCACTGAGTGCTCTTAAGTTTAAACTCTTTTAAAACCTTCAGCCTAAACCGTTGGTCAAGCCCAGGGCTAAATTTGGAGAGTGGTCGACTCTTAACCTTGTGACTCAACAGAAGAGTCTGCCTTATTCCTTTTTATCCTTACCCTTTCCCAGCTTTACCCTTTTCCCTCCCTAGCCTCCATGTAGATAATTTTAGGTTGATTTTAGTCTGATTTTTCTCTGTGTGCTGTAACGATTTAGTAAGTAGTAGAGTGAACAACAGTAGAAGACTTGCCAACAACTTTTGTCAACTTTCACTTTTGTAATAAACCTGCTTTTGCCAATACCTTTGCTGGTGATTCTTTGAGTGGCCTGAAAGACTCATTTCTGACAAAGGATCACAGACAGCAGGCAATTAAAAAGAAAAAAAATAGAAAAGCCAATCTAATCGCATGTCAATGACATGGAAGGAAGAAGAGAAAAGGGATTTGGTTGTCCCGATTATATCAAAATTAGGCTATCAGTTCTGGTGGTGGGAGGTCTACCCAAGCCTTGTCTGTTTAAGTGTCTGTCAAGCATAGTATGAAACACACATATGCACAAATATATGACCCTGCTGGAGCTTCTGAATGTCTTCTCAGCATGATGTGCAAATGCTGCTATGCTCTGTTAATCTAAATGTGTGTAAAGTATAAGAAAAGTAATGTTCCATATACTGCAGTAATAGACATATTATCTGAATCTTGAATTCAACCCATTCTATGAAATATTTAACTGTTATCTTGGGTATTTCAAAGTCATAGGAAAGATGATGAAGAATAAAAGGGATCTGCAGGGCTTTTTGTATATTTTCTTAATTTGGAAATGAAAAAGAGCAGTCTAACAGCTATCTTTTGCAAAATTATCATAAGAGGGTTCTAGATTCTTTAGATTAGTTAGTATATTGTTGTCTGGTTTGAGTCTTTTTTACTTAATCGGTATGCAGAAGCAACATAGCACATTGGCGTGTCTACCCCAGGAGTGACTTCTAGATGCCATTGCATTATAAATCATTAAAAACCCACTAAATTCATAATGACCCTTACATTAAACTCACTGAATAGATTATAGTACATTTAATGGCCCATGCCCACCCTTTTTTTTTTTCAGTGACAGTTAGAGTTGGAGAGCTGTCATTTCCACAGTTTTCTTTATATATAAGTGGATTGTATTGCTTTTCACCTTGTTGTATGTTCATGGCTTTGAGTAGCAGCTTTTTGTAGGTTTTCTTTGTAAAGGATAAAAGCTCACCCTCCTCATCATTATTTCTCCTTTGAGTTCTCTGAAAAAAATGCTTTCAAACACTCTCCTGTCCCTCTAAACGTAAAGACAACAAAGAACAAGATGAAAATACATCAACTCCCTTCCCCCAATATTAGCTTTCCCTTCCTTTGGTAAACCCTAGTGGTTTGAACTATCATTAAAAAGAATTTGTTTTTATTTCTACTTTAGGCTTCCCTATTAAGTGAGAGTTCTGCAGATCACAGAGCTACAAGTCAGTTGCAGAATATATGTTGGGGTAAGTAGAATTAACCTCTTGACCTTCAGTTCTGCTCTCCTGGGATGCACACAGATATTTCTCTACCCATGAAGAAGTTTTCACAGACAAACAAAGGATGGCTTTTTGCCACTATTTCTCACTGAAAGTTGAGCTAGTAGTCCACAGAATTCAAGTTCTTAGGCTATTTTAGCTGTACATAGTGAAATTAAAGTTGCACATTTCTACTAAATAGCTATCTATTCAATGGCAAAAATACATCCACACTTATGCATCCACCCCATTTTGACTTGGGAAAATGAAATGGCACATTTATATTAAAACCCACATTTGTTGTACTTGTTCATTAGTTCTTATAAAGGTGTGTTTGCAAGCGGCTGCATACATTTCTTAATGTTTTGTTTACTTTTTTTTAAGTATACACATGATTTTTTAGGAAATGGATGGAAATGAAGCTTCAGCTGTCAAAAAGAAACAACTGCAATCTGTTTTTAAAAAACAGTGACAGAGAAGAAATTATTTGACTAGTTCTATTAGGAATGGTTCTGCAAAATCTGAAATTCAGCTGAATGCAATAAAGCTTGACAATACTTTGAACCTGACATAATAAAGCCAAAATATTTCAGGAGAAAAATTCGTTGTGTTTCCTAGAAATTGAGGCAACAATATATTTAATGACAGATGAAAACAAAAGCTATTTTTTTATTGAAAGCATTAGCACCAAGAATGAACATCATACACCATAAGTGATGACCTACGTGTATTTACCACGAATGTTTTAGGTTGATTATGCAGCAAAGACAACAGTGGATCAAGTTTTGTGTGTAATTAAAAATTTTTTTCTCTGATGAGTGAGAAAGAAAGCAGTAAAATTTGAATAATAGTTTCCATAATAATTTTCTGGCCAATTTAGAGAACAATTACTTGTTAATTTCCCATTAATATATGGGAAATTATGTAAATTGTATAACCAAACTAACATTTATAATTCTTCCAAGAAGGTGTCTGTGTGTTACCCTTTATTTCACTGTTTCAGATGAAGGTAGAAGAAACAGACTTATTCAGAGAACAACTTTTAGCTTGTTTGTAGGCAATATTTTTAATTTTCTTTTAAAAAAAATAAAATTAATTGACTTAGAAAAGCATTAGATGTTATTGTGTGAAATACATAGTTTTACCAAGACAGATGGGTGTTTGAATCTCTGGGGTGTTTACATGTTTTACATTTTAGAGTAATGCTTATCTTACTTGTGGACGTAATTACAAAAACAAAAGCTCTCAGACTGTGCTCTGGTACAAGAGGACAGAATTTGTACTTCTGCAAAACTATAATACATTATTTTGGTTCCTCACTGTATAATTAGAAACTTTAGAAAAGTGGCCTATTTGTAGAACTGCTGGGAAGATACAGGTATTTTCAAGCAACCAAGTTTTCTAGAATAGGTAAATCCTGAAAAGTCTTTGGGCTCTTCACTGTATGACACACTTGTACTCTAAAAGGCCTTAAGCACTGTAGAGAAAGAATAAAATATTCCTCTTGTAGAATGGTTGTAACTAGTGGGATGGCCTCTTAATCCAGTTAAGTGGTCTTAACAATTTACTGTGCTAACTCTGTCATGTTACTTCTATAAGCACATGTTCTTAGCTCCTGAGAATGAAAAGTGATCTAACTTCATCCTCCAATGAATGACTTGAACTGGCTTACTGTTGTTCTGTAACAATGTTTCCAAACAATTTCTATTATTCTTTGTAATGTTTTGTGACTTAGTAAGCTTCTGCAGCTTGATAGTGAAAAGGTTTTTTTAATTCTTTTTTTAAAATTTTTTTAGAGTGGTATCCCCACAAGGACACCAAGGGATGATTTTTACATCATGCTAACGTGTGTGAAATTTCTTAACAAAGGAGAAAATCCTTTTCAATATATGGATGAATATATTTAACCAATACAATTTTATATGTTGTAATTAAAGAAAAGTAAAGGGACATTCCTTGGGTGAAACTATCTGGTTTTAGGCCAGTCATGCAACATTCAAGAGACAGTTCATTGCTTATAAGTTTCTGCAGTAAAAAAATTTACTGAAAAGTGTTGCAGTGTTTTCAATAGCCTCACTTTGTCTCTCTCAGGGAAAACATGTGATGGTTCTTCTGCTAAGATCAGCGAAAGCACAGGAGAAAGGAAGCTCACCTGGGAAGACTGTCCCTTATGAACACGAAGAGCATCTGTGCAGGTATACATATATACATACTTTAAGGAATTCTGCCATTTGGTGTTGGAAGCACAGCAGATGCGAGACTGAATGAGAAATTTTATCAGGAAGAAGCAATTATTTTCACAAACTCTACCATAAGGGCAGGAACCATAAGAAAACATCAAGTCTCATACTGGAACATACATTCCTATTCTCAGGAGACTGAAAAGGGAAATCAAATATATTAGTAAGACTGAGTAACTTGAAGAACTAAAGGTATGGGGTTTTCTTTAATGACAAATAACGAGAGGTCATTGAACTTAAAACTATAGTGATTTTTTGACAAGAAAAAAACCACTAAATTGAAAATATTTGTCAATAATTACAGTAAGTAGCTTGCAAGAAAGAGACATCTGTATTTCCCTGTCAGGCTTCTTGTTTACTAACATTAAGGACAAAAAGCTGTGTCCATTTAGAATTTATTAGTTATATACATATGAATATAAATATTTTATTATATAAATATTTATTCTATTTCTGAAATAGGGGATCAGTTACTACTTTTTTTTTCTCTAAAGGGGGAAAAACCTGGGTGCATCATTAATGCAACATATACATCCCCAGTTCTAAATTGGATGTTGAATGGTTGTTCTCTTTTCTGAGCTGTCAGGATAGTCTAATAGGTTTTATTCTACACTTCTGATTCAGTCATTTTATTGTCTGGTCAGCCTAGATTTTATCATTCTATCTGGCCTATCGGCTACTGTGCAATAAGAACTGATTTGAAATTTGAGACAGAGGATCCACCATTTTTAATCCCTTCCTAAAAAACCCCTGAAACATCTGAAAGCATGAAGGCATAGGACCCAGGTCTCACTGCCAGTTTGTAGTTATTTGGAGCCAGATAGATTAGACAAGCTGTTCACATATGATAAATTCGAAGTGTCAGACTTGCTGTTGATGTACAGAATAATTTTGTGATGTAGAATACTTAGTGCAGACGTGACAGATGCAAAGTATGACAACAAGGTCCATGGCACCTTTGAGATGCCTTGAGCTGGAGGTGTTACCTCTCCTTTCCCATAAGTCTAGTTTTGTTTAAGAATCATGGGAATAGAGAAAACTGAGACATTATGTACTCAAGAATAATGTCTCCTGTTGCAGCAGTCTTTTTTCATATCACCTTGTATCTTCATGTTGCTACTTGAATTTTATGTAGCATTTAAAATTTCTTATCATATAAACTTCTGATTTTACTTATTCTTTTAACGGTATTTGTTCTATATTTGGGTAATCTGGATCTTAATCTTTTGTCAACTATTTCAGCATATGATAAACCCAGTTTAAAGGGGTTTTTTTCACACTCAGTGAAAACCAGAAATCTGAATTAGACTTTCCATTTTTTCTCAACTTTCTTTCAGCTATAACTTATTTGCAACATGGTTTTTGAGTTGTAGATAACAGAACTCTCAATAATGTTATCAAGTGTTTTTTGAAATAAAAAAGGATCCTCCTTCTGGTATTTGTCTTATTTCTTGATAATTTTGTTTTTGTTTTAATTTCTACATTTAAGCTTGATTTTAATCCTTTTATTCCCATTTTTCTATAAATCTATCCATTCAAGAATCTTTTTTGCTGCTTATATATACTTACCATGGGAACAGTTTTATCACTAAGTGGTCTAAGCTTTTCTAAGCAATTTATGTCAATGTGTTACATGTCTGCATTTTCTTCATAGTGTCAAGTTCAGATGCCACTCTGACCTGTGTGTCAGAACCCAGTTTTATTTAATTGGCTTTTATTTGTCCTAAAGGCTGTGTTGACTCCAGAGACTGTATGATGTTTGCAAGATGAAATTATGGTAATGTTCTATTTGTAAGTTTAGTGCTGTTGAGGTAGAAAAAAAGGCAATTACAAACAAAACAATCTATTGCAATTATATTACAGAGCAAATGGCCACAGCTTGCTCTGAATATAGAACATGTCAGCTGAAAAGGCGTACTTGTCTTTTCTGTTCGGCCTAGGTTTTCACAAGATGAAGCCTTCAACATCTGCAATCCAGCTTCCTGCCAAGCCAAGAAAATTATGAACATGAGAGCAAATAAGTACAGAGTTTGCTTTCTGAAAATGATTTTGTGATTTTCATATAAAAAAGGATGCTAAATGTGTATCTTGTTTGTTCTTGTGTACAAGTATACAACAATTTCAGTATAAAGTTAATAAACTCTTTGTTCTGCTTAGAAAGGCAGCTTTCATGAAAGAGTGGTATTCAGATGACCCATCCATAGTAGTTATACCTGTCTATCTGCTTGCTTTGTTTTTTATAACATGACAAATTCTATTTGTTTCTTTTAGGTTAAAATCAGAGTTCCACAAACATATCAAATCCCTAACACTGAAATTAAAGCTTGTCTAACTGTTTCATGTTTTCATAAATGCTTTCAAAATGGATTTCTCCTTTTTAGTTCTTGAATAAACTACATTCAGGCTACTGAAGCTAATTCCTCTTCATGCATGTTGAGTAGTTTCACATTCTCACCAAACCAATTAATGATCACTTTTTGCTTCTCTTCCTTTACAATCATTCCACATATCCTCATGAAGAGACATAAAGGAAGTTTTAATGTGATTCCTTCATCCTGCTATGCATGTAGATGTTACATTTTGCTGGGTTCCTTATTTGGAGTGCATAACATTCGATACCTTTCTTTTCTTTTTTCCCCTCTACCCTTTTTATTTTAATTTCACTTCCGTTGTTATGCAATATTTTGACTGCATGAAAAAGGAGAACTGTGAGACAGGGAGAGTACTCTGCTGGATGTTAGGTATAACATAATGTAAAGTAGTAAATATTAAAGAAAAGCATTCACGAGGAAGAGCATTGAAGCAAATAAAGATATACATGAGTTTCTCTGTCTGGATCTAATTTTAAAAGGAAAACTAGTAGGTCTAAATCAGAATGTTAAACCTGGAAAAATATTTACCTCCTTGTGTAAAGGATACCGGTTATGCATACTTTAGTGTATGTGGCTTATAAATTCCTCTAATTTTTTTAATCACTGTAGATAAATTAATAATTACACAACTTTTATGACTGTATGACTATTCAGTAGATATTTATGCACATAAACCTGTATACTTGCTTAGAAAAAAGGACAAAATAAGTTTGTGAAGAAAATAACAACAACAACAAAAAAAAGAAAATGCATAAATTGCCTCTTGACAAAAGGGTAATTTCTGCTTGGATAAAATGCAAGCTAATTTTGTAAAGCAGCAGTGAAAAAAGGGTCTCATTTATTTTTACATTTTACATTTTTAAGGCACAAAAAGAAAACAAGAATATACCAAGGAGGCATGACACTTTCAATTTCAGATAAGAAAAATATCATAAAATAATCATAAATGCTGATGATACAAAACTGGGAGAGTGGCTGACACACCTGAAGGCTCTGCTACCATTCAGTAGGACCTTGATTGGCAGGAGATTTGGGCAGAGAAAATACTAATGAGGTTCAACAAGGGCAAGCGTAGGGTCCTGCACTTGGAGAAGAATAACCCCAAGTACCAGCACAGGCTGAGGGCTGACCTACTGGAGAGCAGCTCTGCTGGGAGGGATCCAGGAGTGTTGGTGGATGACAAATTGACCATGAGCTGGCAGTGCTGCTGTGGCCAGAAGGGCCTGTGGTATCCTGGGGTGCATCAGGAGGACTGTGGCCAGCAGGTTGAGGGAGGTGATACCTCTCCTCTGCTTGGCCCTAGTGAGGCCATATCTGGAGTACTGTGTTCAGTTCTGGTCTACACAGGTCAAAGAAGACAAGGANGGGATCCAGGAGTGTTGGTGGATGACAAATTGACCATGAGCTGGCAGTGCTGCTGTGGCCAGAAGGGCCTGTGGTATCCTGGGGTGCATCAGGAGGACTGTGGCCAGCAGGTTGAGGGAGGTGATACCTCTCCTCTGCTTGGCCCTAGTGAGGCCATATCTGGAGTACTGTGTTCAGTTCTGGTCTACACAGGTCAAAGAAGACAAGGAGCTACTGGAGAGGGTCCAGCAGAGGCCTCAAAGATGATAAGAGTTCTGGAGCATCTCACTCACATGGAGAGACTGCAAGAACTGGGCCTGTTTAGTGTGGAGAAGAGAAGACTGAGAGGGGATCTCATTAATGAATATAAATATCTCAAAGGTTGGTGCCAAGAGGATGGTGCCAGACCCTTTTCAGTGGTGTCCAGCCACAGGATAAGGAGTAGGAACCATAAATTGAAACACTGGAAGTTCCAACTCTACATGAGAAAGAACTTCTCTGCATTGAGAGTAGCAGAGCACTGGAACAGGCTGCCCAAGGAGGTCATAGAGCCTCTCTCTCTGGAGACATTCAAAACCCACCTGGATGTGCTTCTGTGTCACCTGCTCTAGGTGACCCTGCCTTGTCAGGGTGCTGGACTGGAAAATCTCCAGAGGTTCCTTCCATCCCTAAAAATTCTATGATTCTGTGAATTATATTTTAATTTCTTTTTCCTGCCTTCTTTATATTCTCCTGGATGTCCAGGAAAATTATTACAAATAAATCATTCTTTTTATATGTATTCCATAAGAAAAAGACGCAGCTTGTACCACTCTAATGCAACCACGGCCAGATAAAAGTTCTTGAAGCACAACTTTAAATTTTGTTTTGCTTTTTATATTCTAGTTATTTCAGATAGATTTGCATGCATTTAAAAGCAAATGCAACTTGCACTTGCAAATGAAAGTCACTGTCAAGTACAAACAAATGTATCACTACTCTAAGAGCTGTTCACTTTTCAGAATCAGTTCACATAACTGGGTCCTAAGGGTAAAATATAACACAGACACTAAAAGAAAAGAAAGAAGAGAAATGCTAAGCATTCTGGGTGCTGTATTATGATCATTCATAAAATAGATTGTTTAAAGGACATGTTTTATTATTATCTTATTAAACTAACACACTGTTTATGTGAATATATGATACATTGTATAATAACATAATAAAATTGCAACGGGATAGATAGCTGTGATGGCATGAGTATTGCTTCAGTGGTGCATGCCAGCTTATGGAATGTTAATGCCAGCTGAAGTAAAATTTTTTGGTTCAATGAGTTAGGCTATCAACATCCTGGAAGCTATCTCAGTGAGCATGCTTTTGTCTGTTTCAGTGTTCAAAATATCATGGATTAAGAAAATATTTACATGTATGCTATGTATTGGATCTAAGAAAACATCCATCTCCTTTTCTTTTCTTTTTCTTAATTTTGTTTTCTAAATTTTTATTGCAGACATAATCTTACATTTCAGTTGTAGAATTCAAATGTGAACTATTGAAAGAATTACTGTAAGTATAAAGTAGAAAAGTGAGGCTTTCAGGGGCTTTGCTTGTTCCTTTGCTTTGATTTCTGGTGGGTTTGTGGGATTCTTGGTTTGGCTTTGTGTGTGTGGGTCTTAACATGTATGCTTAAGTGCTCCTCATTTTGACGTTCTGCTTTGGTTTTTTGAGTGGATACAGCGACTTTCTACCCATCCTTAATAATAAGGCCTTGAGGAATATCTGCAGGAAATATGGCATGATAACTGGCAAGCTAAGTACCAAATATGATTCAGAAACTCTGTGCCTGTGCTAGTGGATATTTTTATAGCTCAGCGGTAGTTCTGTACTGTTTGGATTACACTTTACCTGAACAGTTTGAATCCTCAAGAGAGAAGCTATGGTTTCATGCATCTATTGCAGATTTGGCATTGATTTCATCTATTTTGTTTTTGTAATGGTTTTGAATTAAGCATTTGTTCTCCTCAAATATTTAGAAAATTGAGCACCAAGAAATGGCCAATTTGGACAACACCACTGTTTTTTTTGCAGTGCAAAGCCACACATTGTTTAGCCTCCTTTCACTCCCTGCCCAAATGTTTGCGTGAGGACTTCATTTATCTACATCAAACTGTGCTGTGCAAACGGAGAAAATAAAACAAACATGGATATCAACAGGAACATTCAACGAAATTTTAATTCCTAGCCACTCCACAAGCCTGACAACTTTGATAGTAATGAAAAAAAGAAAAGAAGCAAAAAAACCCAACCAACCAAATAAAATAATCAAACCCCAACCATTCAACCAAAAGAAAAAAAAGTCTGGAAATATCTGGTTTTCTAGGAAACTTCTGTAAAATTGAAAAAAAATTTCTTTCCCAGACACATCCTTGATTTCAAGTGGAGAGAGGACAACTGCATTTAATACAGCCTTCAACAGAGTTTTTGTAAATGTTTCTAGCTGAGAATGTGTTCGAGTGTTCTCATTCTGATATTGTCTTCATGTTTAAGAGAGTCTTAAAACAAGATTGCAACAAACATCAGCAAAAATGCCCAGAAACTTAGTTTTTAAAAATATTACATAGTAAAATTTTACAAATTCTGGGGGTTTTATTCTTGTTGGGGACCTTTTGTTCTTTTAGGTTTGTTTTTTTTTTCATTTATTCATTTATTTATTTATTTTAATAATACTGGATTCATAGCAGTTTTAGGAGTTTTAGGACTATCTCCTATAGTCATTTAGTCACTTATGATCCCCTATTCATTATTTATTTTAAAATGCACGTTCGTTGTATCCTTTAGAAAGTGATGTATCCATATTTCAGGTGAAAATTGTCCCTTGGAACAAGATATTTAAGGTTTTAAACTTTCTTGCTGTATAAAGGTAATTTGGAAGTCAACAGAACAACACAAAATGCTATATATTACTGTCATTTTCAGGAACAATATATGACTCCAGAGAAAAATTATAAGAAATCATAGAAATTATTTATTTATGAATTAGACCATATCGTTTTGCACATATTGTTGATATTGTACTTGAATTATGACCATAACCTAAAATTACTCGAATTAAAAAAAACAGCAGATTGGAAAAGGAAGCAAAAATATGGAAGATGGGGCATTTATTGACCATTAACCTTTTCATGTATTTTAGAATAAAGAATCTGGAAAACATGTATTGACTAATCTTACCTTGGTAACATAGACTACTAAGGGCAATGACACTATTCCTTTACAATTTTGTCTAGGCTTTTTTGCTTCTTAACATCTGAACTTTTACAATGAATGTTAAAAGGATGGCAGTGTTCATCACTGCAAAATCATGACTGCCAATGTAGCAGGGAACTTAGTAACCAGTGGTAGACAATTGAGTAATTTCTCTCCATGGTGAAGATACTGATACACAGTGATCAAGTCACCTTTTTATTTATTCAGTAAGTTGAAAATTGTGAATTTTTGACTGTCATTATAAAGCCTTTTTTTGAGATTGTGAATAATTTCTCTATACATCCTTTTAACTTCTCTTAGTATGTTAGCATTTTTCTCCAAGTGGACACCAGAATGGTAGAAAATATTCAAGTAGCAGTTTTAAGTGGTCTAGATTCCTTCCTCTTTGGTCAAATGTCTTTCTTTTCAAAAAAAATCTGAGGCTTATTGTCAAATCAATTTGCCTTGAAATTGCCTTGAAATCTATGATGATGTACAAAAACATACATCACTGTTTTTCTAATCCAGTTTTAAATTATTAGTATTGCCTACATTCCTTGTTTCAATGCATGTTATTTCAGCTGCTTTAAAGGAACTGAGGTTTGTAAACTCTGTAGTAGCTTAGCTGTGAATGCTGAGGAGGTAGCTGCTGCCAAGTTTCAGGTACCTCTTCATGCATGTACAAGAATATATGCAGGCTAGGATTCATTAAATATTACTCTAAGTGTTAGAAAATGAAGTAATAATCATATAAGCTGTTCATTTTGAGCTACTTTTCAGAGTCAGGAAGATGAGTTGTCTCTAGAACATGCTTCAACTGACCTATGTTAAACACCTAAACTCCATTATGAAAAGAATTGCTCAGTGGAGGCCTCTGATCTCCAGGGATTAGAAAATGAGGCTAGATTAACTAATTCAGTCATAGACACCTATGGCATGGATAGTCAGAAGAAGAGTTTGAATCTTGACTTTAGATCTTAGTCCTTGATGGATAGATGTTATAAATTTCACGTACTTGGAGGTAGGCCAATATTTTAATTGGTTCATAGGACAAAAGGACAGTTAACTGGGTCTTTTCCTTAGTCCCTAAATTTCAGGAAAAAATACCTTAGAAGATGTTTATGGAATAATGTATGAATTTTATATACCAGTTTTCTATTTGGTTCATACTCTCTGTGTCTTTTGGAGTATAAATTGATCCTGGTGAATTGTCTGGTAGATACTATCTGTCCTAAAAATAGCAATATAAATATTAGAAACACCCCACATAAATGTGCTTGAATTTATGCAAGCATGGTCACACATTATTTTAGCTACAGCTGTCATGCACTTACAGCTTCCTGTATTAATTATGTGTATTTTATATGTTTAATGTTCTGTCTCTATCATGGTAGACCTAGATATTACAATTGATATTTAAAGCAAACTCCCAATTCCCTGGCTAGTGCATCTTATTAATATAACTGCCTCAAACATTTTGCTTCTTTTCACCCAATGTCCAAACACTTTTTTTTTCTTGTTTGTTACTCCAATAACTTATTTTATTTAAAAGTCAAGTAAGTTTCATAATATTTTTTAAAGGAAAACTTTATTTTAGTTTAGTTTTTGAGAGATTTTCAACCTGTTCTTTGATCATTAAAAATAAATTATAAATTCATACACGAACTCTCACTAGAAGTAAAAGCCAAGCAGATGTTGAGTTGAATGACACATCTGTTGGCTTGAGAAGAAATTATATATATGCCAAACTGGATTTGCCTGTTATTTTTCTTAGGAGACTGAATCTCATAACTGAAGCAGGCACAACATAACAAGAAAAATAATGGTTTTTAAGTCATTATTTCCATTGTAAATCCATCTTTTAATGATAATATTTTGCATATTTTTAATTGCATTAAAAAAAATTTAGTTTAGAGATGAACTGTACATCGAGATACATGACTAGGCTTACAAAAATGATCATTGGATATATTCAAAGACCTATTAACAGTCAGTGTAAACATATAGAATTTCTTCATGTCATCAAGCAAGTATATTTTCATGAGCAATATAGTAATTAAAATCAGTTTATATTTAGATAACTAAACATTTTACTATTATGAAATAAATGTCTTACTCTATTTCTAACCAGGAAATAGTACTAAACCGAGTATAATTTCTAAACGACAGAAATAAAATTTTACACTGGAAAGAACTGATCAGGCAGATTATAAGAGAAACCTCCCCACACATTCAAATCTTAAAAGGGATTGGGGTTATGGAGGGTGAAGTAAGAATAACATTTATTCAAATGTTCTGAAAAAGATCATGTTATAGAGATGATAATACATTTAAACACACAATAATGAAATATCTTAATAACAGTTATTAGTGAAAGGAACTGTGCAGAAGTTTGTAATATAGGAGAAAAGAGACACTGAATGAAATTGAAAAGCAACAAATTTGAAGTTGATTAAAGAGAATACATCTTTACATGATACATAATTAACCTGTAGTTTTCATTGCCACAATATGTCCTTGAGACAAGAGTTGGATGGATAAAAGGATTAGACAGATATGTAGATGACGAAAACACTCACAGCCACATTAGAGAAGAAAAAGAGAAAAAAAATATTTTAGCACATAATTTAATCACTAACTGAAAGAACTGATAAAACTTTGGCATTGTGCAAGTTATTTAATAAAAATTTATCCCTGTTTTTTTTTTTTTTTTTTGTAATTTTAATGAGAAACATTAATTCTTCAAAGACAGATGCGTCCTAATCCATTTTTTCATTCTCATTTTTGTTGAGAAGCTTAAGATTTTGGTGTAATATCTTCCTCTTCATCCTTATCCATCTAGGATCTGCTTAGGTTTATGGTTATATATCTTTCTTAGTGAAGTCTGCTTACATGTTCCTTGGCTCCCTGTTACTCAGAGCTACTGTTTTCTTTGTTATCTTCCTAACTAGGAAGTATACTAGCAGTATAAGGTCACACTCATAACTCACCACCAAAATTTGTATTTATAATCTGCAATCTGTGGTATCATTTCACATTTGCATCACTCCACTCCACAAAATTTATTCTAAAGTCACAAGCAATTCAATTAACTGAACATAGCTGCTCCCTACAGGTTTAATTAAAGTTTAACTCAAACTAATTTAAATAATGGTTTTCTGTTACTAGTTCATTGTTATGCCAGTTGAACAAAAAAAAATCTCAATTCAATACAAATCCAGTCAATTCACCGGACCTTGCACTGTTGAGGTTACAGAAATCTGTTTTTTTCATTAGTAAATAAAGAAAAAATATTTACTGGGAGACTCATACTATCATCAGGACTTTAATATCTCTTCTTCCCATTTAGGGTTAAATAACCTTTCACTTTTGCATTTTAAGTCTCATTTAAGGATTCATTAAGATTACTACTTACTACTCACTACTTACTACTTACTACTCACTACTTTGGTGCAGGGGAGCAGCGAGATTTAAATCAAAGATAAATTGTAATACAGAACAGCTTGTTTTGGTCAGGATGTCAAGAAGTCATGTGGTCCAACCCACTGCTGAAAGATTAGCTTGTAAGAGGTCATGTCCATGTGAACATTGAAAATCTCTATGAATGGAGATTTCACAGTCCTTCTGGGCAACCTGCTTCTTTATTTAGTTACCATTCCTATGAAGGTCTTTTTTCCCTATTTGCAGTAAGAATTCTTGTTCCTGCAGTTTGTGTACACTAATTCTTCTCTTTTTGCTTTGCACTTCAAAAGAAGAGTGCATTTTGTCTATAATCATCTTCCAGGTCACTGAAGATGATTCAGGTCCTTCCTCAACTGTATTCTCCGACCTGAACCAAATCAACTTCTTTGACATCTTCCCATGTGTCTTTTTTTCCATGCAGACTAGTGGGGTACTGAAGGATAAACAGCTAAGCTGTTTCAAATATTTGGATCACTTGTTTCAAAAGGTGATGGTAATTTTCAATTGAAAAAAAAAAAAAAGAAAAAACTTTTATTTCTTTTAGTACCCAAATAAAACATGAAATGGGCATATGGAACAGTTGATCAAACTGGCCAAGTATGCAGAGGAAAATAATATGGAAATAGTAGGAATAGTTAAAACGAGTTATTATCTGACTAATTAAAATTCATGTTGCTGATGTTAGACTCTATCCATTTCCTGACCTATACCTCTTAAAGCTACTTCTGAAATCTTTGTCTTATTCTGAAGCCTGCAGTATAGTTGTAGCTTAAGTTAATTTTTAGAGATATTGCTGCTGACATTATGCGTCAGTTGACCTTAAAATTTCATGTCACTCCTTCTCTTGAAAATCATGAGATGAACTTTACAGTGACCAGAAAACAGAGCCCTGCAATGGAAGAAATAATATAACTTCCTTTCAGTAGTATAGCTGCTCAGAATCACAGCAAAAGTAGAGCAAGCAGATGAAAGGAAATATAAAAGATTAGCATTGCAAACACTGTCAAGGCTTGTGTCTCTAAAGAAAAGAGTTTGAAAGTGACCTTGTTTCATTATCAAAGACTAAAGTTCACATTCTGCAAATAACACCAATCTTGGATGTAAAATCAACTAAAGTAAACTAACTGAAATTAAAAAAAGTTATAATTCCAGGAAACAGCTATGAAGACTGTGGTAGATGAAACTTATGTGTCTTCTCCTCATTTTAGATTTAGAAAAAAACATTTAACAAGACTAAGTGAAAAGCCAAAAGTTTACATTTCATTTCATTACATTTCAGTAGTGTATTGTACTAATAGCCTAATTTTAATAGTAATAGAACCAAATATAAAATAATAAAATCTCCTTACTTGATATACAAAATGCTTTCTACAAGAGAAAATACCATAGAAAAGCTACAGAAAAAAAAAAAAAGTGAATTACAATGCACTTAAAGATCTCTTTGAAAAGAAAATTGCTTGAATAATTGTTAAAAAGATTGTAAGAAAAATCATGAAGCAGCTAATCAGCTCTTTGTCAACGGCTCCTTTTCCATTAATAGCATGATAGGAAAAAACAAAAAAAATCTCATCCTTTTTCCTTTTAACAATTGTATTCTATTTTACAGTCCCAAGGCCAGATGGCAAATGGTTGTCTGTGGAGAACCATTCATAATGGCAGATCCTGTTGAATTTTTATCCCATAATGTGGTTTCAAATACTTCATGGAAATATCTCATGAAGATATCTCATTAAGACATAAGAGAATATTTTTTCAGGAAATTTTCATTTTACTTCTGACATAACAATCCTGAACTCCAAGTGAGATATACAAAATATTTCAAAAGCTGAGCCTAGGAATTATTAATTCTGCTTCATATTAAAAATCACTCACTTGACAGATGCAGACATTTTATGGATTGCTACAATTTTTCATGTTGTCCCAAATGTTAATGGCTCTTTTCCTCTGTTCCACAGGGAGCAACTATCCCTTCTTATTAAGTGCTATGACTCAGTAACATAATTACATTATAAACAGAATAAATATGTTTAATGCATTTTAGGTCAATTTTCCTGTTTCCTGCCTTACCTGCTTTAAAGTTTGTTCTTCTACATCTCTATTAGGGGATGTAAAAGCTTTTCCCTAAGAACCTCATTTTTCTTTAGTTTAGAAGATGATCAGTGCAGAATCTCTGTGTTCAGAGATCTAGATGGAAGCAGACTGAATGACAGTTTGGCAGTGACCTTCTCTTTCCCATAACTAAATTTCTATAGGTACTTTTGTTTTACACCAAAAAAGGTGAAAAGGGTAAGGCCCAAGTTAGTTGTCTGTGTTTTTTACAGTTATAATAATTCTCCTCTATCTCAATTAAAAGCTGTTTTCCCTCAATGCAGGGAACTGAAGTTGTGCAGTTGAGGTCAGCATCTGGGACAGACCAATCTGTAAACACAAATAAACACTCAGTAAAAGGAATAGCAAGTATGATCCATCACACTGACATTTCATGTAAAGGGAGAGAAATAAACATGCAGGAGAATGTTTTTATTTCTCCCAGTAATGTTTTTATTTCTCCCACCTAATAACTTAATAAGACCTGACGGTGATTAGGATGTCAGTCCTGGTGAGATCACAGCAAGAGTAGGCAGCATGGTGACAGATAAGCCAAATTTTATACTTGAAAGTTAGATTCCACATCTAATTTACTCAGTGGATTGGAGACAGGCATGAGACACTGAAACTGAAAAATACAATTCCAGATCAGTCTCCAAGTTGCTGTGAAGATTTAGGCAAGCCATACATTATCTCTACAGCCCCATTTCTGCACTACTAATAGAGTGATTAGACTTAATACGAAGTATTTGTGTTAGTCAGGTCTTTAAAAATGTAATACATTAAAGAAGTGTGGTAAATATTAATTCTTTATTCTTTGATTATGTTTTTCAGTACTTTTCACCTTGTTTCTTTATTTTAAGGCCATTCCAATAGGTCTTGTAAGCCAACATTTAGGATTCTCTTTTCTAGCTACTTGAAACAACAACTGGTCCACTTGGGTCTTTAGCTTTCTATCAATATACTTAATTTTTCATATTTTTCCCGCATTCCAGATAGAGAGAACACAGTCCATCACTTATTGATTCAAAACAAGGGAAAATCTTAAAATATTTAGCTCTTACTTTCTTATGAAATAGAGACAGCCCTGCTCATCCTGTTGCTAAGCCGTTATGTTTTGAGTTCAAGTCCAGATGTTTCAACTCCCTTACTCATACTTTCACAATTAAAGTTCACTATAGAGTTAATAATTGTCCTCTTGACTTTGTTCAAGACTGGATACTTTCTCAATGGGTTGGTTGGTTGGTTGATTGGGGTTTTTTAACAGTTTAATGTGCTATTTAAATATTTTTATTTCACTGTTTTCAAACGTACATTTTCTGAAGTGCTTCAACTATGATAGGTCTTGTATCCATTTGTTACTGCAATATCCATTTTTTTGATTGCAGACCTGTGTGTTTAGTTTGGGTCTCAAGACTGTATTTTGTAACCTTGTTCCTGAAAGGAACTGCCAGCTTCTGTTCTTTGCATGCGCTTGAGAACCAAACCTGGTTTTATTTCCTAGTACAAAACTCGCATTGACATAGACCTGCCCCTTATCAGTATTTGGTACATATGACAAGTTTATTTTGTCCCTCCTGCCTTATTTTCTTGGTTAGCAGGTGATCCTGCCTTGTGTTTACTATCACAGTTACCTCTATGTCATCCTTATTTGTCTCAGAACTCTGGTGATTCTTTACTTCTGTTGATTACATGTTTTCATCACTTCTTATATGAGAAACTCCTACATACTGTATCAATAACCACTTCCTTATTGCACTGTGTTGATTTCAATTAGATCTATCGTGTCACTACTTTCTCCTTACAGTGAAGATAATATTGTAGTGTCTTATCAGCATGTCCTGCAACAAGACTGTAGCTCCTCACGGAATAGAGGTGCCCCAAAGTGCCACAGTACTCATCAATTTTCAGAAGGTTTCTCATCTGATTTAAGGCCTTCCCTTCCTTCAGACAATTTAAGGGTAAAATTGATATTCCTTTCTTAACTGTGGACACTGAAACCTGGGTTGCAGAAAGATTTCCCAGCTTTCTGCCACTGTCTGTGAGAAAGTCTCTTCTTTCTCACAGACACTGGCTGAAAACAGTTAGAAGTTTCTGTAAACTAATCCCTTTATCTTACAGGTTGTTTTGCAGTATTGTTATAGTTCTAACTAGAAAATATTTAGAAATGAGTGTCTTAGAATTTGGCCAATCCCTTTGAGGGGTGGAGGGCCAAAGGACCAATTAGCTTATGTCATTTAACACACAATTGCCAACTAACATATAAAAGCCTTTAGAAAATTATTAAAACACTTCCTTTTTTTCCCTGAGCCTTGGCACGTGTTTCTTCTCTTGCCGTCCCCGGCACAACAGCGACATAACTGCATGTTTTTATTTTGTGATAAATCTTAGTGATTTATTGTCTTTTAAAAAACTCTTATGCTGGAATTTGTGAGTTCACCTTTCAAGGAAAAGGGAAGCTGAATTAACTTTTGTTCATTTTTGTTTTCTTTCTGTAACAAGTATCCTATCCACAATTTCTATCTTTCAAGGCATTTATAATAGAAAATTACCATAGACATGATAAAAAAGGATTTCACTAGTGTACTCCAGTATGCAAATGAAGTATTTAATCTAAATTATAGTGCAATAAAAATGTGTAAGAATGTACCAATAGAAATTCATGACTGAGATCTTTATCTTATAAAGTTTATTTTGTAACATTGTCGAGAACACGAGCAATTTGTTCTGAAATATTTTGAACAAATATTTCTACCTCAGCAGTATATCTGTGTATTCATAATAAATGAAAAGTAAGTGTTTTGTATGCATTATGAGACACTAAGAGGAGGAGGTTTGATGTAGTTATGTCAGATTGTTTCGACCCTGCGGGAATGTAGTGAGGGACCATGGTAAGGAGCATCTGCCATTTAACTTGTCAAACTTACAGGGACCAATGGAGCTGACAGACATTGAAGGAAGTGTGTTTTGCAATTTATAAGGATTAGAATACTAATTTCTACTGCATTTATGACTCACACAAGACATGTGATCAAACTAACCTGCAGTCTTACTATTTCTGAGGCTGCTAGGGTACACAGTGAAGTAACTAACATAAAAGTGATTTTTTTGTGGCTTTAGTGTTCTAGGTGAAATCAATGATGGTGTTCTCCTTAACTGTCATGATTCATGACAAACATTTTATGGGAAAAAAAGTATACGTTGTAATTTTCTTTCTCAAAATAGTCATAAGGGGAATAAATGGTGACTGAAAAGTCAGAAATGTGGCTGTGAATGACTAAATATTAACTGCAGACAGCAGATGTCTGGTTATGACAATGATAATTTCTATTAAAAATAGTATTATAGAATTTAAATGCAATAAAAGTATTTCAAAACCTAAAAAAACTTTCTTAACAAATAATTAACTATGCTTTATGTCTGCAGGTCTATGGCTATTTTACAAACAAAACTAAGAAAACAGTGAACTGTTTAAAAGTCATGAAAACAAATGGCAAAGGAATTAAACTGATTTTTAAGATATTTTTCATCATTTAATTAAAAATCTCTAGAAAAAATATTCTTTCAGCATATGTCATATCACATTATCCTTAAAAGAATATTTGGTTTCCATGGATTTTGCACTATTTGTCTCAGTGCAGCAGAGATATATCTAATTAAGCAAGACTTCTCACTTTAAAATTTAACATGATGCATGTACAAAATTTTAATGTACTTGGAGATTACAGTTTATTCTTTATGTTAATTATCAACAATACTGCTGCTATTAACAATTAGGTACCAAGCTCAATTGATATGTTTGTCACTGGCCATCTGCTTCCTATCAGTTGGTGCAAAAGGCTTAACAGATTCTCATGTGGCTCTCATCTTCCAAACCTCTGCAATTCCAGGGAAAAATCTTACTTATTTTTCATTAAATTAATTGAAAATTAAGTCATTACAATGTAATCCAATTAACATCAAAAGGATAATTTTTAACTGCATCTTATTAACTTCTAGTCTTTCAGTTAATTTTTCTGCAATTACAAAAATAAGATGGATAAAGATATCAAAATGCTTTCTTTCTATCATCTGAGAAACAAAGTGAAAATAAGAGGAAAATTTGAAGTATTTTATACAGACCCCCAGAGAATTCTATGAAAATGAGAAAAAAAAGGAGAAAATATTTCAGAATGCAAACAAAACTGAGGATTTGGAGTTCTAAGTTGGAGCTCAGGGCCAGCCTTCTTTAATATTACTATAAATGAACAGGATACAGGAATCAAATGTACATTAAGTAAGTTTGCCAGTGATACCAAACTAGGAGGAGCTGTGGACACCCTTGAGGGCAGTGAGGCCTTATAGGGAGATGTGGATAGACTTGAGAGCTGGGTGATCACCACCTGTATGAAATTTAGCAAGAGCAAGTGAAGGATTCTCCACCTGGGACAGGGTAATCCTGGCTATACATAAAAACTGAGCCATGAGGGGGTGGACAGAAGCTCCACAGAAAGAGAAATGGGGATTTGGATTGATGGCAAATTTGGATTGAATATGAATCAGCAGTGCCCTGGCAGCCAGGAGGGCCACCCGTGTCCTGGGGGCATCAGGCACAGCATCGCCAGCCGGGCAAGGGAGGGGATTGTCCTTCTCTGCTCTGCACTGGGGTGGACTCACCTCGAACCCTCTGCGCAGTTTTGGGCAAACAAGGGTTACTTGGTACCACAATGGCAGATTAATATTTATTTAGTACCTTTCTCCATGAAATCTTTCTTAAGCAACAGCTAAACCTATATGTCCTAAAATTTGATGAGATAGATAAAGAATATAGTATTTTTAACCTTCTGCCTAAAAGAATACCTCGAGTTGGATATTTAATACGTCTGAGGATAAAAAACCAAATCTAACTTTGGTGCTTTAACATGGGCAGAATCCTGTTCTGACGGCTTTCCATGATAATTACCTCTTTCCAGGCAAGACTTCTTTCCAGGATTTTAACTTCTGACCACTGTGATTTTAAAAATCAAAATCAAATTATATGCCTAGATTAAGTGGCCTGGCTCTCATTTCATAAAGTTTAGTAAGTTCTAGATACCTGATTTATTTGCCTGGCTTCACAAACCCTTACTAAAACGAAGCGAGCAAGCCCTGTGTTTTTATTTTTCACTTTCATCAAATCAATGTTTACCTGTAGTCCCTTATTTTTCTCTCAGAGCATTACTTATGCTTCTCATAAGTTAAGCCCATTTCCTTTACTCTGGAAAGTAAAGGAAGTCCCATTCCCTTACTCGATTTTTACCTCTGCTTTCTGGCATTTTGCGCATGCCTTATTTGTCATTTTTGTTTCATCAGACAGCACTTCCCTTGGGTTTCTGACATGTTCTAGTCCAAGCTTCTGGGCAATAAGCAAGTGTAACAACCCTAGTGCTAAGTATGCAATAATCATATTCCTTAAAATAACAGGAATAATACAAATAATAAGTATTAACTTTGATTTCGTAAATAGAAAAAAAAATGCCACAGAATGTGCAATGATATGCTGTTTAAAAAAGTGCAATATAAATCATATGCTTGTATAAAGCAAATCATATTCTTTAATGCTTAGATTTCACAGAGACTGTGCTATAGAAATGTTGAAGAGAGATGAAAATGCAGTTTTGAATAAAACATCAAAACAATTGTGAAAGGAGGGATGTGTCATTTTATGTACTTGATGCAATGTGGTTTATAGGATCAAATGTCTTTCATAAAATGCCAAAGATTTAACATGATTAATTTAAATTATTTTCCCAGTTAAGGATTCTTTCAGAACTGTATGGGGCACTATAACAATTTTTCTCGGAGGACAGAACACACATCTTTCTGTGGGGAGACCTAGAATTTTCCCAATACTGCTTATGGCTCTGTTCCCTTTAGAATTCTTCAGATTGCAGTTTCACCAGTTTTCAGAGGGTTCATATAAAATTTTTCTTCCATATTCCCACTCCCCTCTCTGTTTTTCTTTGAGTCAAACCTGTCAACTTTCCATTGATTTTGCTTCTTTAGGCTGACAACCTGCTCTGTCTGCCGCAATTAAAACTGTGGGAACTTTTTCCATGGAATTGAAAATCCCTAGAGACATCATAATTTTAAAAGTCCTCAGGGGCTGCATAATAAATATGGCATGATACATCAAATAAGAATAACTGGAAGAAGGTTTTCTCCTGAAATCTGAGAGGAAGTGTGTATATGCATGTATATGCCTGTATGCTGTTTATAAAGTACTGAAGGCAGTATTTAATCCTGCCCTGCCAGCAGCTCTGTTTGCGCTCCTCAGAACTTCCCTTTAACCTTATGGCTGCAAGCAGCTGTGGAATAAATTCCAAATAATTTAAACATCTAACACCTCATTTTAGAAGCATTCAGGAATGCATCAAATGGTAACATCTATCTCTGCCAGCGGTCTGATGAGTGATCTGAAGTAAACGGCTGTGCTGCTCTGTGTCTACTTTTCTTTATTTTTAAAATAGAACTCACGGTTTCTCTGTCCTTTACAATGTTCTCTGAGCTCAGTGGAGCAACTTTCATGCTGAAAAGTTTTTATTAACTGCAAAAGAAGGAAACATTAATGGCAAGCATTTTGAGGGCCACTGGGGCTGAGTTCTATGCACTTTTTCTTTTATTATGTAAAAAACATAGGAACAGATAATAATCTGATAAACTTGAATTGTAGCATAGTCACGAAAGGAAGTGTGGTATGTTTGTGTTTGTTCATTTCATTACTGTTATGTTTATTTGACAAAGTTTAATTGATTTTTGGTATTCATGATCATAATTTAAAACAAAGATACATAAAATAAATGGCTGAAAATAAGTTTAGCAGTAAACAAATTGAAACACAAGACTGAAAACTGTGTATATGCTAATGAAGCTAAGACTTACTTCTGCATAACTTCATAAAGAAAATTTACATTTCTCACTGAAAGATAGAAATGGAGTTAGTGTCAGAGATGTATTTCTAATCTAATTTAGCACTGTCTTCATCTATGCCCTTTTCATTATTAATAGTTTTCTTTGCAGTAAAAATATTTCAAAATATGCCTTGAATAAAGACAAGTGCTTAGGCAGTAGTTTTTGTGCTCTGCACAATGCATTTATTTGTTGTGTGCAGACTGTATATTTGAGTACAGTATTTATTCAGCACACATTATTATTTAAAACGTGGCATATCTGGACTGCCTGTAAAATACTCATTTCAAGTGTTTTGTAAATTGCCAGTGAAATTTATCAAGGTTATCAAACCTTGCAAGGACTGTAGCAAGGAAAATAAAAATGGAAAAATGGTTCTGTACTGTTGCTGCTTTCAGAAACTATGCAGTGACCTCTGACACAGGGCAAATAGCACCATGCAGTTAAGTGCGACCCATCACTTAACCTTCTCGATGATCCTGGTATGTACTGGGAAAACAAAAGGACCACAGATGAAGGGAAGACTTACTGATGCGCACAGGGCTACATGTGCCCTTCTCTAAAGGCTTAAGTGTGCATGGAAAAGAAACAAGGAAACAAAAGAAATAAAAACTTTGTATCTTTTTAAGACATTTGGGATAGGAAGGCAGAATGTGATAGCAACCCAGGTAATGGCTTTGGGCATGTGGAAAATCAGAGATCAGTCTCAGTGAGGCCACTGGTAGTTCATGCTGATCATTCTAGTTAGAAAGCAGCACATATGTAAAAAAATTCCCCTTAGAGGAACATATCCATAAGAGCCCAATATCAAACAGAAGCTCAAGCCAAAGGTCAAACCCCTGTCTGACATCCAGGCTGCCAGATAAGGCTTGGACAGGGTCAGGATGCTCTAAGGGCCAGTAGCAACCTGTGGGCTGGAGGCCAGGAGCAGTGCAGGCCCCCCTAGGGATCCATGAGGACAGGGCTGGCAGCTTACTCATTAACTCTTCACTTTTAGGCAACTGAGTGCTATAGTGTTCTTCCAATGACCTCTTTTAAAATTCCCTCTGCCTCATCCTAAAGCTCATATTTGGTCCTGTCAGAAGAGGAACCAGGGTTTCAACACTAACACAAAAGGAACTTTATAGGTGTACTATTGTGTCTACTCCTTCATATAGGCTCTATCCTGTGACATAGGTACTGAATTGGATGATCTCCAGAGGGCCCTTTCATCCCCAACCCTATGTGATTCTGTGACTTCTACAAAACTATTTTGTTGACTGGGAAAGAGATAGTTGTGTATCCATTTTCCCCACTGAATTCAAAACAAAGCCAAACACAGAAGGTTCATAAGCTGCATAAGTTAGGTACATAACAAATACATGAGTCACTGTCACCTTTTGCTGAAGTCATTGAGGAATAAGACTCATATCATTAAGAGGTTAATTTTTCACTACTTAACTTGTACAAATCCCTCTTTTTACTCTTTCAGAGGCCCTAGAGTACCCTGCATGGCCTCCCACTGCCACTCCATAAGGTTCTGGGTCTGCAGTAAGTCTAACATCTGTCAGTCCTGGTACACATCTGACATACACTACAGCATCTCAAATAGGCTTAGACATCTATGTTCACATAACTGAATAGCTCCCAGTGGTGTCTGCAAAGCTACTTAGTTGACCAAATGTTGATGTCTATTTTAAAATGAGCTGAACAGTTCTCTGTGCCTGGATTTAGATGATCACAGTTAGATGCTTAGTGGCATTTTTAGATGTCCTAGCATATCTGCGTGGAACTGGCAGATATGACACAAGATAAGACTTCAGCTCTTCCGGAGTGACAGCTGGAAGTCAGATTAGATACTTTAAGGCATTTCAAATGGCACCAGATACCCACATTTAGACAACCAAATCAATCTGCTAGTTCCCACTGTGCACCAAAATTATCACTGTATTTGATTCTTATGGATCACTGTTTTCCTAAGGAAAGTTCCCCATCAGTAGGCTAGAATAGAAAGAAACTGCACAACAATTTGTGCTGGAAATTACACTGCTCTTTAAAACAAAGAGATAAAATATGCCAACAAAGTAAAAACTAAATGAGTACAAATAACTATTAAAAATAAGCATCCAATGGATGAGATTACTTAAAAATGTAGTAAATTCTTCAGCACTTGATGGTTTTACAGAACGACCATTCTTCCTTCTGAAAGACAGGTTTTTATCTAATCAGATTTAGCTGGAGGAAAAGATGAAAGTACTGTAAAGAATTCCATGACCTTTGCACTGACAAAGCCAGATTAAGTAATCATAAATGATTCCTTCTGCCCATAAAAGCTTTCTGTTAAACTACTGGATAGAAAGTTGTAATGTAGAAGCAGATATCTTTAATACAATTTCTAATCACTGTAGAATTGGATTGTTCTCTTGGGGAAAGAATAGGTTTTTTTCCTCAGGGAAGTCTAGCAATAGGAAGTGTTTAATTTCGCTTTTTTTTCAGAGAATAGGATCAATCTGGATTTTACCATGATTATACTTCTCCTTCAATGGCCCACAGTACTTTAATTTTGAAATTTCTAAAGCTTGTGTAGGTTGTCTAGTCAATGTTTGAAATTGGTGTAACTCTCTTCACACAAACTGGTATAGAAAAAATCGTCGAACAAAACCTGCTTTTTTAAAAAATGTTTTCATTTAACAACTGGAATATTTATAATTTCTTTTAAACATATAACATTTCCTGCAGCTTAATCTGAGAACCTGATTAAGTGACAGATACTTCTGAGTGACATGAAATGGCCATAGATAAAAACGTAATAGGGCAGACTCTGAGGTGATGGAAGAACTATATAAATACCGATCCTGATTCACCCTTTTCTAATTTTAAGCACTTAAAAATGTCTTTATCTCCAGTTGCTAGGTGTGCAAGGGAAAATAAAAAAGAAAGAAATAATTTAGTTACATTCTTCAACATAAACAGAAATGTTGTGAGTCTGTTTATTTGTTCAGTTACAAAGCTGAAAGAGGTGCTGAAAGAAGTGTCTGTGAGGCTGAAGGAAGCTGCACTCCTGAAAGTGAAATACCTCGTTGATCAATATAAATGTAGCATTTCATTGTGGTGCACTTACCATCTTTAACACAGCTCAGCAAATTTAACATAAAACCTTAATTTAACTGTGCCAACAGAAAAAAAGAACTGTTTTTCCTTCACTAATAGGCAAAAATCAAAATATCCCATAATATTTTCCAAACACCTCAAGTAAGTGAGTCATTTTAGTCACCAACTGAGAAGGCAAACAGTAGTGTTTAATACTCAGATGAATTTCTAGAACAGAGATTACCAGACTTGGGCCAAGTATTTTCATTATCACCCAGCATTACACCACAGTCACACATTAAAGCATGCCATGGTGCGAGATTGTTGTACATTGAAACACACTATGTAGCCAAGGCTAGCTGTGAATTTGGAATGATGCTTCATGGCAATACTAAGTTTCAGGTCTATTGAGCAGTTGTGCTCACAGCATTCCTGTACAGTTGTGAGACATGGATCACCTTCTGTTATCATGTCAGCAGATTTGATAATTTCTAACTGGTATTTTTTTTCTTCTTGTAGGATTCAATACCATAACCAGATTCAGCTACTAAACACCAAAAATTATGTTGGTGTTTATCACTCTCTGTTGGACCTGCTCGAGTTATCTACGTCTTTTTGTACTGAGTGACTAAACTGGAGTGAAGTATTCCTGATTCGCACAAGAGCCTAATGGGGAAAGTCCAAGTGCAAGGTGATGCACCTGGATAGGAGCAATCCCAGACTGGGAAAAATTCTCACTGAGAGCAAGCTCTGAGGAGAAGGACTTGGGGGTTCTGGTGCATTAAAAGCTGGACATGAGCCAGAAATGTGCCCTCACAGATGAGAAGGCCAAACACATTCTTGGCTGCATTAAAAGAAGTATAACCAGCAGGTTGAAGGATGTGATTCTCCCCAACTACTCTGCCCTCATGAGACACCACTTGGGCTACTGTGTCCAACTCTGGGGTCCTAAGCACATGAAAAACATGGACCTGTTGGAAGGGGTCCAGAGGAGGGCCACCAAGAGGATATGAGTACTGGAGCACCTCTCCTATGAAGACAGGCTGAGAGAGTTGGGGTTGCTCAGCCTGGGGAAGAGAGGGCTTCAGAGAGACCCCATTGTGGCCTCCCAGAACTTAAAGGGGGCTTTACACAAACTTTTTGCAAGCATAGGAAGTGATAGGGCAAGGGGGAACAGTTTTAAACCACAAGAGGTTAGGCTTGGATCAGATGTTAGGAAGAAATTCTTTACCGTGAGGGTGGTGAGACACTAGAATGTGTTGCCCAGAGAAGCTGTGAATAACCCATCCCTGGCAGGGTCCAAGACCAGGCTGGATGGAGGGCTGAGTGACTTGGTTAGTGAATGGCATCCCTGGATTTGTCTGGGGGGGTGAAACTAGATGATCTTTAAGGTCCCTTCCAACCTAAGCCATTCTATGATTCTATGATTCAGGCTAATGTCATTCTGAGTAAAGGAGAATGGTCACTACCCTCTGTTTACTGATAAAATTCATGTCAGTGAATTTTCAGCACAGTAAGGTGTTTGGACTCATTGCTGCCAGGGCACGAGGAACCCAAACATTTCCAGCAGAGCTACTATTGTCTGAGGCAGTAAGCAAACTGTACCAGCATAGTGCTGGCACATGCAGATGCAGGATTTTGGATTTCCTTTTTGTGAAATTCCTGTTGTCTTTTTCCACTGACCTCTTTAGGTCCCTCTGGCAGCAGCTGTGCCTTCATTGCGTACTGACTGCTCACACACATACGCATCCATAAACATAAAGTTTAGAGTTACCCACAAACTTAGTTAGTGTGTAGTTTTTCTTTCCTTCTCCAGGTCATTGGAAAAGGTATTAAACACTATAGGACACAAGATAGACCCCTCAGGAACTCTACTTACAAATGGCCTCTGGGGTGGGTAAAATCAGTTAACCTTTGTTTTATCAAATATCTGAATCACCTTTTGTTCTTGTCTCTTTTCACAGCCTGTGAAAACATCCTAGAGGCAGCAAGGTTCAGATAGAAGACTCTGTAATTAAACAAAAAATTCTGCATAAGATGAATTCTGGCAAATGTGAAGTTTTCAATTATTTTGTTTTCTAATATTCTTTGGCAGGATAAGTATACAGTATCTATATGTTTTTCTCACTGTCTTCAAATATTTTTTCAGATTAGAAGAATAAGAAATAATTTCCAAATCAATTGGAAGTTGGTTATGTGTCTTTCTTGTGGATTCATTATCCCTAATTCACTGTTAATGCAAAAGCAGGGTTCAGTAATGGAGCTATCTTGCGTTCTTTCATGTTTTACATTTATGTGCATTCACTGCAAAATTGATAATATCTATGGCAAATTGCCTTTGCCAAAATGCTGTACACATGTGTATTCACTTCTACACTTCCCCCACTGACAGCTGAGCTACCAGCTTGTTACAAGTTTTTCGTTACCATCTTTATATGAACTGATTTATTCAGATGTTTTATCTCATACGTAATTACCTATTGCCTTTACAGAAAAACATGCTGATGTAGCTGGAGTAAGTGGTCTCATAACTACATAATAAATAAATAAATAAATAAATACCAGTCAAATGTCAGAGCTGATGGCAAGTTTTGATGGTGGATAGAGTAGGAACATGAATGACTTAGAAACGCTGGTGAAAAACTTCATTGATTAAATTATTCACAGAGTCAAGAAGGCAGCATCTGCAATGGATTGCAGAAGGACCTCATTATACAGTGTAGTTTATCAGCAAAGAAACAAAGGAAAAAAACACTAGGGAATCAATATAAATATGTGCTGCACCCACACAGAGGAAACTACAACAAGCTTTGGGGTGTTGATTTCAAAAATATGGAACTAAGGGAGTTAAAAAGATGAATGACAAAGTTGGTGGTGAAAAAACTAAAAGAGATTCCACTCTAGGAATAATTAAGAAGATGACTTTTCAACTAGAAAAGAGATTACAGATTTACTTTAAAGCCATGACATGACCAAAAAAAAAAAAAAAAAAGAAAAGAAAGGAGAATGAATATTCATAGTTTCTTGTAAGGGAAAAAATAAGACACAAACAGAATGTCTTAGGTTCAAACAGTACGGAACAGTATTTTGGCTAAAACAGCACACATATATGAAGAAAAGTTAAGCTAAGGAAATCATCGATAAAAATGTTTAAGAAACAAAAGCTTATATGGATTCAAAAAATGAATACAAAACACATAGTGATAGGGACAAAGCACAAAACACCATTAAGAAAAAATGAATCACCTTTGCCTTTGGAAGTCTTTGAGCTGCTGATCCCTGGGAGGAAAATCAAGGACATTTATAACTAGTTTCTTACACTTTTTCCACAGCCAACATCTGACTGGTGCATAAAGGAGGATTGCATAAGAGAGGATATTGGATAAAGTGGACCTCTGATATTCAAATTATGATATTGAAATTACAATAGCAAAATTAAACAGATTCGGGTTTTAATTTAAAAAAAAAAAGGAAATTATGTTTCTATGATTTTTTTTACTTTAGAATAGCATGCTAATAGGAAAATGTTCCATGGATATTTATTGAAAAAGAACTTCTTTTTACAAGGCCAATAATCAAACTCAAGCTACTCTTTAGCACCTCCACTTCTTACTGGCCTGACCACGATGATGTAGACCAAGTAGTCCATCAGCAGTAAATTTGCAACAATATATTAATATGCTCTAGCTCCATCTAGCTTTACTTTCAGGATAACTCATATCAGACAAAAGTTGTCTTTTGCAAACAGAAGGGGAGTTGCTTTGTCTGAACTGATCATAGAACAGTTCAGAAGTAAATCTTGGGGTCATAATGAAACTTGAGAAGGAAGGTGCCACTTTCCTTCGGTCCCACAAAAGTTTGGATCATGGTCTCTAAACTGTTCACCAGTAGCATACAAAAATGTAAAATGTAGGTTCTTTTGCATCTAATTTTATTATTATTTCTTATAGAATTATTTCTTATGGAATTATTTTACATTTCTTAAAAGCATTCCGGTAGCGATACAAAGAGTTTAGAGCTATTGTGCTGAAACTGAGATATATGTAACTAAAAGTTTTTTCACTCTTTTTTGCATTTAATAGTCTTGAGAACAAAAGCCTTTATGTCTGTAATTAATAGATTGACTTCAATGGGGCTAGTCATATAGGAGCATGCTAATAGTTATCAAGAAGATGTGTTTCTAAAGGAAAAATATTATGGTTTCCCTAAACGGCCGAGAAGCATGAGGAAACAATACAATTGAGAACACACATGATTAAAACTTGTCACAGTCCTCATTGTCCCAAGTAACCCAGCCTGCTCCTGTAAAATGTAGCACCTCCTTGGCATTACGTTAATACAAAGGAAGTTGGGACAGTGTTCAACAATTATGCCATTAAAGAGAAATAGTGATCTTGTCAGCCAAAAGTCTTTTAATATCAGATCATGATCTATATTCCTTCTCACCATCTTAATTATTTAGGATATCATTTTAACTTCACAAACCACAGTTTGTCAACAACCACTTATGGGACTTTCCAGACTCCTGTAGAAAACTGTAATTCAGCTAGTGAAAATCCTTCCTTATATATGTTTGTGTTTTCTGGATAAATCCTACTTAGCACTGTTAACAGTAATATATTTACCAGAAATACATTTTTATGTATTATTCCCATAGGAAATTAAGAATTAGAGGGAAAGGCAAATAATATTTTGTCTGCTATTTTTTATGATTCAATAACCTCTTCAGAGTCTTTGGTTACAAGAACCCATGTCACCAAGACCAGCTTTCCTGTTCATGGCTTTTCCTTTTTCATTATGTTTGGAGATTCTGAATTGATGTTTTCTTTTGCTTGAATTTAATTTTACGTGGTGGAAGGCTAAAAGTGACATTTGTAGAATTCAAAGTATTTTGAAGTGTGCTGAAAGAGAATGCTTGGCAAGGTGTTTTCCTAATTTTTCAGGATGCTCTGAAAATGAAACAAAACCCACTGAAAATGGAATAAAGCTATTTTTGGAATCCTTCAGCTAACTTGCTAGTGAGAGTAGTGAACATGTTAATGTGTTTGCAGTCGCACTTTGGGAAATCTTAAAGCCCTCGAATCTTTTGTGGAAAGATGTAGCATTAACTTGGATATGCTGTCATTCTTCTGGAATTTCAAATAAAATAGAAGTCAGATAACATTACTATATCCCACAGGGCTAAATTAGAAATATTTGGTTTTTTTCAGTTTCTCTGAGACTGAGATGCTTCTATATTTACCTCAATTTTAATAAACACATTTTTTAGTAATAAAATAAAATACAAATTTTCTGATTTACCTGTAATTTCTTCTCAGAAATGAAGTGAAAATATACCATTAAATCTATTCCTTTGTGTCATAAAACTATAAATATGGTTTATACTAAAACTGTGAATTAAATAACAAGTGTAAGGCTATGTGATATTTTCCTTAAGGCTCTGAATTCCAGAGTCACATTATAAAACACATTTCCTAGACATACCTAATAAGACTCAGTGTAATAGCACTAAAATGGTCTCTGACCAAGAAAAGAAACTAACAGAAATATACACACACATGTATATACATATATATGCATTTATAATTTAAATTCCCAGTGTTGTAACTGATGCTATGACTCTAGAGTTTTCCTGTAGCTTCTGAAAATTAACAGTTGTCAATACAGTAATTTCTTGATTCACAAGCACTGCTTAGTGAAGGAGTTTAAGATATGTTTAAAAAGACTTAACTTATACAAAAAAAACCCCTAAACTGTGAACTGACGTATTCAGGCACACTTTCTGCAGTCAAAAAGAAGCAATCAAAATTTGACACAGTATTCAGAGGTAGTTCTTTTCTCTATGAAATTCAGATTTAAATTCCATTGTTTTATTTTTTAAAAGGAAAAAGAGCAACATCTGAATTACAGATTTTTAAAAATGCAATAGGTGTAAGAGATAATACATTCAAAACTAGTTCAGTTAGGACATATATCAAAGTAATTCACATCAGATGCTGTCTAAGTATTGCTGATCTATTTCTCCATAGAAATAAAACTCAAACTGAAACTTTAATTCAAATTAATCTGAAAGATTTTATTATGAAGTAATTTAAATCTTATGTCAAATAATGTACCATTTTCTTTCTGTACTTTTGTATTCCAAATAAGTACCTCAGTATGATCTAGCATAAAAGATAGATTTGTAACTACCTTTTTTCTTCTCGACTCACGACTTTTAATTTTTTTTAATTGATGTATCTTTTTATAATTATGCCTATACAATCACTTCTTTCACATAAGTGGATTACTGCACTTCTGCCTTCTGAACACCAGCTGTGCTTCACTGGTAGTTATTGTTGTAAGTCCAATGCAGAACAACTCAAAAATCGTTCCACTGACAAAACTCTGCTGGGCTGAAGCAGTAGGCCACCATCTGCACTTCTCTCCTGAACTCATTTTTAAATAATATATTGTATAACTGAGCAATTCTCCCCTATACTTGGGGAGCTTATTCTCTTTTCCTTCATCATTTCCAAACAGCTCATTTTTTTCCCTGGCTATTATCTCCAGAAGACTGCAAATTCTACAGAGCTGCAGGTGACTTTTAACAGAAGTGAGGAATAGATACAATGGATAATTTAAAGCAAGACAGACCTCAGCAGAAAGGAAAAGTTGCCTGCAGAGTGAATGTATCCAAATTCTAATGATGCTTTCTCTATTGGAGTTACTGTCCTGCTCTGTTTTGAAAGATGTAGTTTTTCTCCTCTACTTAATTTAATTTACCATTTTTGAACTCACTGCCGGATTTCCAGATCACCAAAATTATCATCTAAACATCTGCCTTTTTCTTCCTTTATATCATTGCAGAGAGGATTTTTTTTTTTTTTTAATCTAGTACAAGTCTTTGTTTTTTCGCTCTCTCTAACAGCTTGGTAAGCAGCTTCACACCATCATGTTTCACATTTACATTTGGTGTCAAGTCCCTTTCTACTGATTATCTCGGCTGGAATGCCAGAGAGGCAGGGAGGAGGGGAAGGGTTTAGCAGTGATGTCCTGCAAACGAAATCATCTGTTATTCAAAAGCAGTATGTGGTGTTCAGTTCTCAGAACTGCATAGAGAACTGTGCTTTTTCTTTTGCCCTCTGACCTTGAAAATACCAAAGGAAATGAATAGCGGAAAAGTTAGTATACATGAAAGACTACCACTCAGGTATAGAGATTTGAATGTAACTGTGATTTGAGGATGGGGTTTATTTTTGGATCCAGGTTTTATTATTATAAATTATAAACGCTTTCAACCAGTCATGATCCTTGAGTTGGGTCAAGTCTGAAAATTACTAGAAAAAAATAAAGTAAATACTAATATTTCACAAAACTTTATGAACAATGTTTATATGGTAGAGTTTTGCAACTATAAACTTTCATCTAATACAAAATATCATTCCCTAAAAAGAGACCAAATAGAAATCCTTACAGCTAACATAAACAGAGGCGTTAAGAAAGGATTTAAATCTTTCATTATTTTTCAGATATGGCTAGAGAGCGGGTCTTCTTTGGTCATGCTAAATAGGTTTCCAAATAAGGACAGTTTAACCTCCAATATTAGTGGGGAGGTGGAGGATAAATACATCAGGAATACACACTAAATACACCAGGAACATATTCAATGCTCCAGGAAACAGGCCTGATACAATTTTGACAATCAGGTACATGATGGCAGCCTTGTTCTGTTTCATGATACAGAGTAATACTTATACATTTTAGCTTGGAAGGTCATACATACCATTACCTGTCTGCCCACTCTCTTCTAGATATTCTGGATGTTCTATAGAAAGCTCTGAAATAAACAAGTAGTTGAGGTGCTGATGTCATTTTATTACAGTCACAATTTATGTGGAACAGGTTTTAGAGGTATCACTTGGGTCAGGGTCCATTTTGAAACCATCTCCAAGACAGAAAACTTAAAATAATGAATTAATCTCTTCATTGTCATTAAAGATTAAAACAGTGCACTGTATTCTGAGGGAAAAAAATGTGCCACAGTACCTCCAGAGGCCCTTCTCCCATGCAAGTCCAGACTGATGGATTTGTTCCAGTTTAGTAATCCTTCTTCTCTGACAACATGGATAAGTTTCCATATGAGAAAGAATTGGAAGAAGCTTTTGGAAGACAGTGGGGAATAATGTGTGCTTGGGTCATAATGTGCATAAATCATGGCTAGGAATGAACCTAACTGTGAGACTCACCAAGTGTTTCTGCATGTTGGTATTTACCAACACATTTAGTGGAGGTTTAAATGCTAAATTGAGAAGTGACTGGCTAAAAAAAAAAACATTGCAGAAGAACTGTAAAAACATTATGAGGAACATTTATGCTCTAGAGAAGATGTATGGTTGAAATGAATATGCATTTAAATATTTAAAGGTTTAAATGCCGGATACCCACATTGGATACAGAAACATGTTTCACTGGGGCCTCTGTGGATTTGTACATGCAGTCCCATTCTTTTAGATATTGAACTGCATGTTTCACATGAGGCTAACAGGATCACAGAAAACTGTGTGTAATCAACCAACTATGCAGATATGTGAAGGCATTGAAGCATCATCCATAAATGTTTTTTTGTGTCATTAATTTTCTATGAAATTTCTTGGGTTAAAAAAAATCAGCACTGCCCAGATTAATTGCAGTTAGAGGGATGATTTTCCTCAGTAATATGTGAAGCTAATACCTTCAAGTGGATGGAGGTATTTTGACTTTCAGAGAGAAATTCATTTCCCTACTCATACATGTCTAGTTCAAGTTGCTGTGTCTTAGGAGTCTGAGTCATTTACCTTGTACAGAAACAACAGGGGATTCCTATCTATGTAATGTGCAGATAGAGAGCAATAAGGATACTCGTGGGGGTCTAAAATATCTCTGGATACCAATGTTCAGGCACCTACATCTCACTCAGGTTCAGAGAGAGACAAAGAACTGTTGGATTAAACATCGCTGTCTCGGTTTGAAAGACAGGTGTCTGCTAAGGAAGGCAGGAGCCTCCCTTGGAATGGAGAATGAAACCCCCTTTCCCTCCAAATTATTATAATTTTGGAATTAAGGGCTTTCAGGCAAAG
>VWZW01004078.1:131562-266417 GCA_013397115.1 Edolisoma coerulescens
TTTTCTCTGAGGCACAGTGGTGGAAAAAAGCCGGAGAAAAGCCGGACTCCACAGTGGTGGGTTCTCCCCCAGAAGCGAGCGTGGCCTCTCTCTCCCCCCAAACGCCCAGAGAACACCGCGCCAGGCTCCGCACCCCACCCCAAATAAAAAGAGGCAGCTCACAGACCCTCCCTTCCTGTGGCCAGGTCCTTTTGTCTCTCTTAAGTACTCAGTGATTTGTCTCCTAGCTGCCTGTATGGGAAAAATTCTTTGAGAGAAAAGGAAAACAAAAGGGTAACTCTTAAAACCCAAACAATCGCAGACTAAAAATTACTATGGAAGTTTATGACAAGCAATAAATTGTCTCAGTAGCAGTGTTCAAAATGATGTGAAATACACAACAGCATGTAAAAAGGCTGTGACTTTTTTGCCTCTTCATGGCTATGTGAACTGTACAAATATATATTTTGAGGCCACAAAATAACACACATTCTCCAACAATAACAAACAACAATGATGTCACAGATATGGAAAGAAATTGGCTACATCTATATCTCACAATACAAATTCAGCATCATTCGTTTATAAGGGAATGTTGTTTTTTAAAGCAATTACATCTGATTATGCTGGTGGTTAGCTACACACATTTTCCCGTGTCTTCCATGGGACTTGTCCATTTAATGGGACTAGCTTGCCCATTTAATTCATGATTATCATTTTTCATAGAATAGCCATCTGGGACACAGGTCTTAAACTTTTTTTGAAAAGCAAGAGGATCAAGACTGTGAAAAGTCAGGTTAAATCTTTTGAAAGTAAATATTTTCTTCAGCAATATAAGGAAAACAACATTTGGGAGAGAGTCTAAGGTATAAAATGTACTACATGTATGACTTTTAAGTGCCAATAAATAGCATCTGAATGTGAATTAAAATTCTGTGACTATCGGATCAAGGCATTGGTGTCCCCATCCTTTTTACTCTAGCGAATCATCATTCTTATTAGGAGTCATTCTATTCTTACTTTATTTACTTTTAAAAGAACTTTATACAAATATTTTGTATGGAACAAAAATCTTCTCAAGTATTTAAAGTAGTGTTGTATTTGCATCACTGGACAAGTTGGAATATCCAAGCCATGTCACAAACTAAAAATAAAAGAAAGTTTTGCTCTTATCAGGAAGCTGTACTGTTCTCTCTTAGTGCTCCAGACTGTTGTTGATGAAAAAAATTAATATAAGACATAGTATTCTATATTACAGAAAATATGTAACTTGTTCAAGTGATCAAACCTGGGATCATCAATTCCCAATTAAAAAAAAAAAGGTATGACCTTTTAAGAAAAGGATGAAGATTCAGAAAAGCTTCATAGAGCATGGCAACAAAGTAGCTGAAAATGACACTGAGGAAATTCTTTGAATTCTATTTACTCTGTCACCATTTTTAAGAATAACTCATTGTTTCTTCATTCTGACAATGTTTGGGAATCTACTTATGAGGACATTATTACTGAAATTAAAATGATAAGCATGACTTGTGTCAGAAGGCAGTGTTTAAAATGGGAAAATACTATTATAAATATTTACCTAAATTACTTCAAAAGTAAAATAAATCCTATGTAAAGGTTTTATTCTTACTATTAATTTCCAAGAACATTTTAATGAACTAATCTGCAACTACAATATACACTACAAATGGAAATCAAGCCATAGTTATCTCTGCAAATGTGTTCTCTCACAGATATTCATAATGAAAAAGTACAACAGCAATTCTGAAGCAGGCCTATGATTCAGCAGTCAAGAAATATAACGCTACCTGACAACACTGAGCATTTGAGCATTACATTGAAAAATAAAATTAAATTAATAATTTCTGAAACTGATAATTATTCAACTTAACTAAGATATGATAAGTAACATAAAAATACAAGGTTCAAGTGTATAAAAATGTTCTGAGGTCTTAATTTCCTTTAGTTTGATAAATCCTAATTCCAGTGAGACAATGACAAAACATATAATTAACAAAATTGTCTAGGTTTTCACTTAAAATGAACATATTTTATCCAACCTCCAGCAGAAAAGTAAACATCCAGTCGTATTTCTGTCTGTTCCATTTATACTCATTCTCTTTTATCTGCTTTTCATTCCTGTTGAATACTCATCTCTTGTGCAAGACATTTTATACTGTCTATAATGTAGCACAAAGACTCGTGGAAAGACTGTTAAAAAAGCATTTTAAAAAGTTTGGCATACCTTACATAGCGTAATACTCCCAATGGGAACCAAACATCTTGAATATAACAACCAGTAGCTGTCTGGATGGTTAGCAGAGTCTCTGTTGTATGATTTAGATGACAGACCTCCAACTTTTGCCAAACCCTTATAATCCAGCTGGCTCATGATCCTGAATGGCCTCTTCAGGGTATGCATGACCAATTTCTATTATCTTACACTGTGTACAAAATACCTGTGGACTTATCTACATAAAATCCAGTCCTACATGATCACTCTGGCATCTGCAGAAACCATTTTTACAGGCTTTTTAAAAAATATCTGCATATTGTTTATTAAATTCTACATCAGGAATTGACTTGTGAAGTTCTTGGGGTGACCAGATTCTCCATCCAGCATGTTAGTTAACATTTCTGTAATACAGAAGGACAGAAACTTTGTCTCCACTTGGCCTAAGCACAGCAGGAGCTGCCTAGGGGCTTCTCCAGAACTGTCTGAAATATTGACCTGGAAACATTAGACAGGTGCTTAATTGTAAAGGTGATGGTGGATATAATGGTAGGAATCAATCCTCTTCCCTGAAGTTGGTTGCATCATTTCAAATCTATCCATTGTCTCACCCAAGCTGAGAGTAGCTGTACAGCTGCTTAGGAATACTTAAGGAATCGGTTTAAATGCATTTGGGTTGCACACAGACACACAGGTACACAGTAGTTGTAATGTTATGACAAACATTAATTTCATCTTTATAACACAATTATAACTTAAATTTCATAGACTTTGCCATAATGTTTTCCATGCAAATTTAGATGTATGAAGAAACTTTCTAGTGAGAACTGTTAGAATGAACAGAAATCTTACACTGGTATCAGTAACAAAGTAGAAGCCAGCATTTAATACAACTTAAAAAATTGTGAAGTGAATAAAAAAGATACTACTGGCACTGAATACATGTCATTCCTACATTCTCAATTGTTATTCTGACAGGATTTAAGAGATGTGTCTTACTTCTTGACTTCTCTATATCTAGTATACTTTGAAGCTCTCTGGAAAACAGTCATTCATTATTTAGGACAGATGAATATCTTAAATATTATTTAAAGTAGCTTCATAATGTCATGATAGCACGCAAATGCTATTATCCTTCTAGAGTTAGGAGAAAAAAATCATGCATGAATGTAGAGATATTAAAAATTTAAACATTTTGAAAGACCTTTATTTTTTCATTGAGAATCTTTTCTATGGGCTTAATAGAGATTTGAACATAGGTTTAATTGAGATATCAGAATGCCCTTTTCTCACCTGTAGAATGCAAACTATATGGACTGCTTTGCAGTAAATATTTTAAGATTCTGTGGCAACCAAGTCAATTCTACTGTCATATTAATAGGCAGGTGATAAGGTGGGAAACAGAGAAGACCTTCCTTTCAGCTCTCTGTTAAGTTTTATAGGAAACAAATTGTCAAATCACATAGAAATATGGTGTTGCTTTTTATACATGTATGAAATATTTTGAATGTTGCCAATTTTGTATAACACATATCTTATTTGCAAGCTAGACACTACAGATTCCGTTGCATCTAAAGTTTTCATTGCTGTTGAAATGTTTACAAAAATTATTGAATGTATTCATAGGACAAAATGCAACTGTTTTTACAGTTTACATAAAAAACAGAGGTGAGAAGTTGATTTTTGGTAATGAAGTCACTTCTCTGCAACAGTAACCATTACTTTGCATACTTCATATTGAGACAGTAATTGTTTTGCTTTGTTTTTTCCTTCTTGCCTTTACTGTAAGATTTCCCCAAAACATTACATCTCTCTCTAAAGGTCCTAATTTAAAATGTTAACTTGCAGATTTTATATTAGCTTCTCCTCTGGCCACCACTGTTTTTTAGAAAAAGTAGCTTTTGCCTCAATGTGTTTCGCCTCACAAATGTTTATAAAAGACAATCATACTCATCTATGTCTTTGTTCTGTTCAAACGGCTTATTATCTTCTCTCATAAAATAGACTCACTTACTAGTCTTCTTTACTTCAAGTTTCAGTTTATTTTCACTTTAAACCATTAACCAGACAGCATAACTTATTCTTTTGTTCTCAGCAGTAAATTGTGAAATGACACCAGTATTCTCTACCATTACTGGAAGAATCTCTGTAATTTATCTTAGGGTTTTTTTTAATAGTTACATCATGTAAAGGGTGGCTCGTCATACTATGATCCCTTAATGTGACTGCTGTTGTTTACTTTCCAGGTGTCTCCAGCTGATGTTTTTCTGCCAAACAACAGAAGTTCCTGGGACCTTGCATTTTATACTTCTTTCATCTAATTTCTATTATCCAAGTGTTTAAGATTATAAAGTTCTTTCTGTATGAAATCCCAGATGTTGCCTCACAAATTTTAAAAGCAAATATATTAGTGCAAGTAACCTGATCACATGAAATTTAGGTAAGAACAAAGATTACAATTTATATAAAAATCCAAGGGTTTAGCATTAGTCTAACTAAAACCTTAATAGTCTAATCAAAGAATTGTTAATCTAATAAGAAGGATGATAATGCTTCTACTCCAAGATATCCACTTATTTAGTTATATCTAATTTTCAGTAATGCTATACAGAGACTTTCTAGAATTTACACCTATCTTTGTTGTTATTCTGACCTTTACACTGTCCTTGTGTGTTCTAATTCTTTAGAGAGAAAAACAGGGGAGGTTACAGTGTCTTGTATCCCATGTTCCTTTCTCAGAGTAGTGTATTGTTAACCTTAATGGCTTCTCTCTCCTCATACAAGGTCTGCCTGAGTTTTTTTCTCTTTGTTAACATCGTCGCTTACTTGCTCTTTCTACTTGGTTTTAAACTTTCCTGTTAGATCTAAATTTCTTGTATTTTATACATGTTGAAGGCTTGTTGTGTGCTCTATTATTACTAAAACCAGTTTTACCCAGCTCTGAGGGCTGTGTTCCTTCATTGTCCAGTAACTGACCAACTGCTTGTACACTTGGTGCCTTTGTTCTTTTCTCATATTTATACTTTAGGGGGACCTATGTGTTTCAGAGATCTCCTTTGCATTAGACCATCATTTACTATCTTAGTCTTAGAAGGCATTAAATGTATTTGGTTAAACAAAATGTGGGGATTTCTGTTTGTTTGGTTTTGTTTGTTTGTTTGTTTATTGTGAAGCAAGCTGCCTTTTGGACTGTGTTTAAGAGTGAGGCAACATCTAAGGAACAGAAAAAAACAAAAGCAAAAAAACCCAACCACCTGTTTGGGAAAAATCACTGTGTCATTCACAATGATTCCTCTTCTCAATTAAGAAGGGATAAAAAGGGAAACAACATTGCTGGTCTAATATCAGATGATTGATTTTTAAACATTTTTTTTTTATTATTCATCTACATCCCTTTTGACTTGTTGACTAAAAGTGCGTGACATCAGTGACTGCTGACTCCTTTTTTGCACTGTCTCTCATGTATGGTCACAGAAAAATCAATGGAAATTAATATTGTGCTGAAGAAAAGATGCTCCCCGCATATTCTCTTCCTGGTCTTGGGGATTAAACAAGTATACATTGTGCCACTTAGTAGCATCTTCTATGTAGCTATGCAACAATGTGATCTGTTTTACTCTCATTTTTTCGTTCCTCTCTATCACTTGAATCAGGATTTTTCATGGTCTTTGAATCCTTTAAACTAGGTATCTATTCTCTATCTTGATTTTATTGTTTGCTTGCCACTATTCTGGATTCATACATGGGAAATGAAGTCAGTAAATGGCCAGAAAGCAATCTTTCTCAGAAGTACCAGATTACATTAAAGCAGATTAGATTAAAATAGAAATTTCATACATTTCTTGTCACTAAAAGATTCTTTATTAGAATTAGATGAGTCTGTTGATTACATGGAATATTCTTATAGCAATCTTAAAAAATATATGGCAGTTCATAAGTCGATAATTTTCAAAAATTACCTGGACTGATTATAAGAATGACAAAATTTATTGACATGGCTGGACAGTAGGATAGGGAAAAAAGCAACCACCACTTACAACTTTTTTAAGACACAAAGACCAGCCAGGCACCCAATTCCTATTAAAAGTAAATGGGAATCGGAAGCATAAAATTGTTTATACCTCTGAAAATCTCTTTCATAAAGAAGTTTGCCTCCAGTAATCAATCTTCACAAGTTTTTAGCATAAGGGAACTATTTTTATCCTAATAAAATATGGATATAATACCTTGCCTTGGTGATTCCTTGCATGTTGACAATCTTGACTAATGTTTCTCAAGCCTTCTCATCCATTATTACAAGATCTAATACAAATTCTTTGGAGATAACTGCAGAACCAGACTGAGGAAACATAATCTTCTCTTTGTCTCCTGTAGTTTTTCATTCCTAAGCAAAGACTAGACACTAGCAGAAGAAGATAATACAATGCTTCTTCCACTGTACACTAACTTTCTGCAGATGCAAATAATCACAGTACGTTAGACACTGAAGAATTAGGAACATTAGGTTACAAGATTAAGGTATGAAAAAGGATTTTAAAGGTTTGATGTGTTGTTTTACAAACCAGTTAATATTTTGCCAGTGTCTTCAAATAAAGTAATCTGTTGAATGAATTTCTGATAATAAGTCTAGAGAATCACAAAGGAAATTTTATATGAAAGGTCTTTCCCCCCTTACATTGCATACAATAATAATACGATAGAAAAAAAAGTGTCTGACAGAAATGTAATTCATTACTGATATAACTTGCTGGTTCCTAACACACAAAGTTGCTCAAGAGCAGTCCATCCCTTCAAACCTCATTATTTTCTATATACTGTATTATTGTAGCAAACTCCCTGCAGAGAGGGAAACACTTGTGCAAGCTAGTAATGCCTAGAAAAATTTCAACCACCTAGCATGGGTCAAATATTGAACCTGTTCCTTGTTTCTCTTTAAAAGAGCGTGGCAGTACACTTACCATCTTTTCATTTAACAGCATAATGATGATAGCGATCCTGAAGAACGTGACAGACACGGGCTCACCTTGTTCTTGAATTCAAGGACCTCAGACTCCATTTCCATTGAGATTAACTAATTATTAGTCTGCAGATTATCCAGGAGAGAGATATCCTCTCAATTCCTTCTGCCAAAGATGCTCCACTATGCATAAGATGATTAAATATTAACTAGGCTTATGTAAGCCTGATTTTATGACTTGGTGGTTAGAGTACTCTTCTAAAATGGAAGAGATATATGACCTCTTCTAATCAGCTTAGTGTTGTAATTTAAGTATTGGGGAAGGGGGGATGGAGAAGAAAAAACCAAAACCAAAACCAAAAACAAAACCAAAAACAAAAACAAAAACAAAGGAGAAAGATATCTCTTCTAATTTCAAGGCACCTACAGTATTCAAATCTTGCAGGATTAGCCTCCACTCCTGGTTATCAAATACATTGGTTCTGTGCATCCTCCATGATATCTGGCAACTGTCTTGTGATATCTTGTGTTTCCCCAGAGTATCTAAAATGGCACTAGTCTCCAAAGTTAAGGCAAGTGAACTAAGCTTCTAATCAACAACTGAGCCAACTGAGCTTCCTGAGTTACTTGACTCAGCATCAAATATGCTTGGCCAGCTGAAGAGTTTTCATACTGCCTATAGGCTTTATGCCCATATGCAATTGCCCTACTGTAAGTGTCAAGCGCTAATTAAAATGACCTGGAGTATCTGGAACATCTCCTTGGCACTGGCAGATATGATGCATATTCTATGGAAACCTTTGCTCCTTGTATCCAGCTTATGTGGCAAGGTTTTGGGAGTGGGAGGGTTGCAAAAGTGACTTTTGTGAGAAGCTTGCCCTGCCATGTTTGACAGAGCCAGGTCTAGATAGCTCCAAGAGGGAACCAAAGCTAAGATTATCAATGGCATCGAGAGTGTCTCTGTGATAACATATTTAAGAAGGGATATTAAACACTGCACAACAGCAGCTGGGAGAGGGGAGTGAGGAAATAGGAGGGAAAGAGCCCTGCGGATACCAAGGTCAGTTAAGAAGAGGAAGGGAAGAGCAGAGATTCTCCTGCAGCCCCTAGCAAAGCTCATGACTGTGCAAGTTGTTTCTCTGCAGCCCATGGCAGTCCATGGTGGAGCAGATATCCATCTGCAGACGAAGGAGGGCCCCATGATGGAACAAGTGGAAGTGCCCTGAAGGAAGCTGCAGCCTGTGGAGAGGAGCACATGTAGGAGCAGTTTTTTCAGGCCCCCTGGGGCTCACACTGGTACAGGACTGCATTCTGGGGCAAGGACCACATGCTGGAGCAGGAAAAGAGTGTGATGGGGAAGGGGCAGAAGAGACAACCTGTGAGGAACTGTCCACAACTCCCATTCCTCATCTCCCTTAACGGCTCAAAGGGGAATAGTAGAAGAATCCAGAGTGAAGTTGAGACCAGGAAGCAGGGAGGGCTTGGGGGAACCTGTGTTTTTAGATTTGTTATTATGTTTTTATTATACTACTCTGTTATTAACTGGCAATAAAATAATCTTCCCCTGGTCATGTCTGTTTTGCCTGTGACAATAATTGCAGAGTGGTCTCCCTGTCCTTATCTATCCCATGAGCTTTTTGTTGTATTTTCTCCCCTGTTCTCTTGAGAAGAGGAAGAATTGCACCTTGGCACCTCATGGCCAGCCAAGGTCAGCTCACCATACTGCTCTACATTGATAGGTAGATAACAAGATTGATAGTCCAGGATATCCCAAATGATACTAAATTCCTATTTGAGACAGTTGTACTAAGCACTACATACTACTACTACCACAGACCATATCAGAAACTGCTCAGTTCCTGAAGTAATGAGGAGATAGTTAACTAACTGGAACCAGATATCCCCCTGTGCACCGACATGCAAGACACTGCTAGACACTGAGATGACCACTGAATCCCCCTGGCAGCCCCTAAATGGAGGTGACTTCATTTAAGGCTGTGGAGTCAGGTAGACAAGTAATACAATATTGACACTAAGTAACAGGCTACAGCCTTTGTACGGCTTCCAAAAGGCCTCGGGAATGAGACTCGTCAGATTTTCCTTGCCTGAACTTCTTTTAAATCCCAAGAATTTCATTTTTACATAGTTCATTTGTAACTTTTTAGCTATGATTAATCTGTTAAGGGTTTTTTTCTTTTGGGGGGGAGGGTTGGTGGGGGTTTTTTTGTTTGGGTTTTTTTTTTCTGCTTATGTTTGTATGACAGAAGCATAGCTTTACATTTAACAGGAGAAACAAGTAACTATTTTCTTCAGAATGATAGACTTACAACTCTAATGTAGTGGTGTAGTACAGAGAAATACAGGTCTATTAGGACAGCAGAAGCCTTGAAAAACAGGAACACAGAATACTTTAAAGGGGGAGTAGATGCAAGATACGACAATGCCAGAGGCACAGACTAGGCTTGGATAAATTATGTCTTTAAAGAGCTCACAAACAGTCACTTAAATAATCTCATATGTAGAATTGGATGAAACACGTTCCAGGGACAATCAAGAAAACAAGAAACTGCTTCCTACTATAAAACTTTTTTTTCCTAAAGCAGTACTTATTTTATCTTTTCTGTTTGTTTAGTTGTTGTTCTGTAACAACTGAATCTGAAGTAGTCATAAGTATTCAAATGAACTATAAGGATTTCAATCATACAAAAAATGTTCTTGGGTTTTTTTCCTGTTTGTCCACAAGATTTTCAGTGTCAGCAGCTGATAGGTCAAACAAAACCAGTGTTGAATCATGGGCTGTCAACTGGCAGATAAAAGCCAAGAAAACGCCCTAGGATACCACATATGCCTTTAAAAGTTCATACTTCTGAGCAAATAAGTTAAGGCTCTTTTGACTTTAACACAATCTTACCTCTAGACAGATAGCTAAGGTATACACTGTTTTCAGATACTTGCAATGATTCATGCTGTATTATCACTGTCAAGAAAAAGAACCAAAGTAATACCAGTTTTAAATAGTGCTAGTGTTCATTTATTTATCCTGTTTTCTTTTATATGAAGTAGTTCAAAATACTAAAGCCACTAGTAATGTAACTGCCATTTGCATGATTTGGAGAAAGCATGTCAATTATGGAAATCAATGAACAATTTGTGATAAATTGATCCCCATGGTACCCCTGCAAATTGAATACAACTGAATACATGTTCCAATTGATTAGATCTTTAGATGCAGATGCTTGGCAGTGGTGGAAAGCTGCATACAGTAGGAAAGGTGTTTGTAGGAGTAACATTAATAAATTCATACATATATATGTACACGTACATATATATGTGTATATATATAAATATACATATAAAAGTTTCTCTTTCTCACCTTCTTTCACATCCTTCTAGCTATAATCTCTTCCACAAGTCAGCACCAAGTCAAACAGCAAAGTCAGGTTAATGGATTCAATGAAATTGCTGGACCTACCAGGTTTTTAACTGTTGCAACTTTGACTGCAGGGTGTATTCACTACAACTGTTCATTGTGACTGTAGCATAAAACTCCAAAACTAATGCAACACACTGCCCTGATATAACTGACTGAAAAAAAACCCAAATATATCTATTCTGTAGAAACTAAGATTCTATTCCTTTTTTTACAGATGGAAATCATTATAAGTAATAGGATCTCATAAAATTCCCAGTTTTTCAGGACTGCCTGCCTAATTCCCAGGATCTAAAAAAAACCAAAACCAAAACCAAAAACAAACCAAAAACAAAACAAAAAAAACCCTCACCACAACTGAATGTTTTAAGAAAGTCTCAGAGTGTTACAGTTTCAAAAAAGAAAGTGTACTCAAATATTCTTCCTCAAGGATGTTGCATGCATTCATTTCTTTTAAAATTACTAAGACTTTTCTTTCACAAAAAACACTCCCAAACAACAACAAAAGCCCCACAAACACACAAAAACCCCAAACCACCCTGAAAAGACACTGAAGCCCAGGGAAATTGAAAACCAAAGTGTAAATGCAGTGCACTGTATGTAAATAATCCATTCAGACCTTTCTATGAATATCTCCCACCTAATGTGTACAGTTGTAGATTTTGGCTTAGGTGTGGGTTTGGGTTTTTTTTAAGAAGGAGATTGCTAGAAAACACCCCTCCTGTCTCAATATTTTTATATCATATTAAGATTCTAAGTACTTCTATTAACCTTGCCAGGGCAAGAATCTATCAAGATTGTATAAAGCACCCATTTTCTATTCAGCCCAAATAAACATGCTTATTTGTATTACTTTGTGTGTTATATACGGGATCATAAAACCCAACACAATAATAATTGTTAATTTATAACTGGCAGAATAAAACTCTTCCTTAAATACCACAAATTTGATGCTAATCAAGATGTAAAAGTACCAGAGTCTAATATGGATCATATTATTATAACTGTGTTTGATATGAAAATGTCTTTATCATGAAGCTAACCCTGGTAATATTTGTGGAGTATTTTCATGCAGGAAATTCTTTGTCTCTTTCAAAATGAAAATGAAGAACAATTGAATATTCTCATTTTGAGAGGTACAAAATAGAATGAAAACGAGAACAGAAGTTTATAAAATTGCCATGGTCCATAAATGTATGAAATATTTCTTGTTTTGTGTTACAAGCATAAGATCATCCTTCAAAGTCATACTGTGCACCTTATTCCATCCAATCTTTCCCTTCTGATTTTATTTTTTTTAATTTTTTTTTCAAGTAAATGGTTCTAGACTACTTTTTCATGATTAAGACAATTGTTATTAATATTGACAAATAGATAACATTACAACATAATTTAGCTTTAAAAAAGAACACATTCATTTTGCAGTGCTTCCTAATAATCCATCTTGAGGGCATAACAATTTTGGAAATTTCAGGATATGTACTCTACTAAGGAATAATAACTAATTTTCCACATCATTAACATTTTTGGTTGCCATAACTCCACTACTTCAAAGGACTTTTAGTAACAGAAAACTAGGGTGAACAGCCCTCATGTGGAGAAAGCAAAAGTTTATCTTTAGAAAACATAACTCATGTTGTTGTTCTGTTTAAACTTTGAGATGTTTTACATAGAGGCTATCATGGCTTAACATAAAAGCATCCTCCTTTTTCATGTAAAATCAGTTTAATTATGATGAATAAAATCAACACAGTTAGGTTCTGAGGTCTACTATGAAACATACTGAGTTACACACTCCTGCTGAAGAGCCCCACTTGCTCTTGGCCTTACGAATATCTGCCACTTCGCTGCCTTACAACTCATTGCACTTTTGCATCCATTCCTCACACCTGCTCACACTGTCAGGTTATTTATGAGCCTATGCAAAGTTTAAATAGGACTATGTGCACTTAATTGTACATAAAACCTAATTCTAAAAAGAAGGTTTTAGAAAAGAAATTTTTCATTGTCCAAGTGGGACAGACACAGAATTTAGTTCTGTCCCAGGAAGATGCTGAGGTTAAAGTATGACATTTTTATGCCTAGAAAAGCTATGTAAGGTTATTTTTAGTTCTTTTTATGACTCCCTCTGAGTCTTGTATGGCTTGACTGAAGATAACTAAGGGAGCCTGGATTTTCAAGTGGAAGGGTACAAAATTAGTCCCAATACTGTTTTTTAATTCTCTAACATAATTATTATGATTCAACATTTGAATTGTGGAAATCTGTAGAGTCCTTGACCAGGGATTAAGCTAAACACATTTTAAGAAAAGACAGTCTTTCTTCCCCCAGTGGGCAAAAAATATTTTGCTTGCATTTAAGATGACCAATATAAATAATTTTTAATTTAGCAGTGTGTTAATAGTATTATCACTCAGATTCATATAGATCCTTTTATGGTATCTAATTGAAAAACACAGCTTGCAGCTAAAGATGGGAAGCTGCATTTGGTTACTTTTCATTTTCCCTGTGGTCTGTCTTCTTTGCTGTGGTGCATTTCATCACATTATGGACAGAGGAGTAGAGAATCAGGCTTAAAATTTCATGTTACTTCTCCAAATTTGTCATTATGCAGTAACTGTGCAATCAGCTTTAAATATTATTCCTAAAAAAGGGGATAAATTTACCTTCAGGTGTGGGAGAGGAGTGGGTGTGAAGTCGGACACATTTTTCATGTGTCTTGTCTATGTAAACAAAGTTTTGGATTGCTGTGTATAATATAAAGCAGAGGAGAACTGTATCTAAATACTTTCTTAATCTCAACTACATGCATTAACCTACCCAGCATGAGACCAAGCAGGCATTCTCACATGGGAAGGGTGGGAATACAGAAGCAGTCATTGTGCCACTCGGGTAACTGTATGATGAGTTGATCTTGGTCAGTTTCCAGACCAAGCTGCTCTCTCACTCCTCTTCCTTAACAGGGCAGGGGGAGGAAAAAAAAAAAAAAACCAACTAGTGGGTTGAGAAAAAGACAGGTAGAGCACTTACCAGCTGTCATCACATGCTCAAATTCTTTCCCCCTGCAGTCTGTAGGTCTCAACTTCCTTTTGTTCATGGGAGGAGTGCAATCAGTTCAGAACAGATCCTCTCTGCCATTCCTTCCTCCTCCTATTTTTCCTATGCTCCAGTGTTGGTCTTCTCCACGCATTGCAATCCTTCAAGAGGAGCCTGCTCCAGCATGAGCTCTCCTCAGGCTCTTTTCAAGGAATGCCCACTTGGTCTAGTGTAGGGTCCTATAAAAACTGCAATGTGAATATCTGCTCCAGTGTGGTCGTCTTTGCGTTGGAGGGGAACAACTTGCTTCTCTCTGTTCTTCTCCATGAGCTTTAAGGAAATTTCTGCTTTGGCACATGGAGCATCTCACCACCCTCCTTTTCCACTGACCTTGGGTTGTTTATCACTTTTCTTTTTTATCCAACCACTCTTCTGTGAGTCATTTGAAAGTTTCTTGCATACCGTTTCCCAGGGTTGTCACTGGTACCAATAACGAGTTCGGCTGCGCCCAGCGGTGGGTCTGTTTGAGAAGGCTGGAACTGGCTCTGCTCAGTACCAGACAGCCCCATACGCCCCTCAAAGTGGCCAAATCCTTGTCACTTATAATCAATGCAGGTAACATACTGTCAATTTCTTGCTGTAAATTATCCAAAACAATGAAAACTACCCATCTACCAATAGCTTCTTGAAGTATTATTCTGCTGGTCCTAACAGTTTTCCCCTCACCTAGCAATGCTGTCTGCTCAGTCATCTGTTTACTTGGTTTTTGGTCTCTGACATTTTTGTCCTACTTCCCTTTCTCATGGAGGCATCTTCAGTGCCTCTTTGGCATCAGAAGGGAGAGAAAAGGAATGGAAGTTATCAACAAGGACGGGGAAGCCATGCACATTATTAAAGAATGAAACATGGTATTAAACTTCCTTGAGTACTGATTGTCTGTTGTATTGGTTGCAGTAGCAAGCTGTATAGGTATATGGGAGAATATAATTAAGAAGGGGTAAAGTATTGTACAGCAGTGTGTTTCTTGACAGGGAAAAAGAAAAAGGATGAGAAACAATCCAGCAAACTTCAAGGTCAGTGAAGGAGGGGAGGAGCTTCTACAGGCACAGAAACAGAGATTCCAGTGCAGCCCACAGAGGTGACCAGAGAATCATGAAAGTTGGAAAAGACGTCTAAGATGATCAAGTCCAACCATTAACCCAACACTGTCAGCTCCACCACTAAACCATGTCCATAAGCACCACATCTATAAATGTTTAATCACTTCCAGAGATGGCAATTCCACTACTTCCCTGTGTAGCCTATTTTAATACTTGACCATCCCTCCTGTGAAGAAACCTCTTCCTAATGTCCAATCTAAACCTCCTCTGGCACAACTTGGCTTCTCCAGTCTCACAGAATCACAAAATCTTTAAGATCCAAGATCACCAATTCCAAACTTTGACCAAACACCACCTCATCAACTAGACCATAGCACTAAGTGCCACTTCTAGGCATTTCTTGAACACCTTCAGGGATGATGATTCCATTGTCTCTCTGGGCAATCCATTCCAATTCTTGACCACACCTTTAGTGAAGAAATTCTTCCTGATGACCAACATGAACCTCCCCAGTACATCCTGAGGGTATGACTTTTTGTCCTGCCATTGGTTGCCTGGGAGAAGAGACCAACCCACACCTGGCTACAGCCTCCTTTCAGGCAGTTGAAGAGAGCGATAAGGTCACCCCTGAGCCTCCTTTTCTCCAGGCTAAACACCCTCAGCCCCCTCAGCTGCTCCTCATAGGACTTGTGCTCCAAACCCTTCACCAGCTTCATTGCCCTCCTCTGGACATGCCCCAGCACCTCAATGTCCTTTTTGCAGTGAGGGGCCCAGAACTGGACACAGGATTGGAGATCTGGCCTCACCAGTGCCGTGTCCAGAGGAAGTACAATATGAAGGTTCCAACTGTTAAAAATGGTTTTGGACAAAACTCTTCCAATTCAAGTGTATTTAGAGTTTCCTATTAGATATTTTTCTTGAAATAGAGTCCCATAAACATTTTCTATCTTATTTACAATGTAGTGATTAAACATTATGGCAATGTGCTTACTGCTATGCACAACTACCAACTATATCTCTCCTATTTTTATGCTTTTACCTTTACTTCCTTTTCAGGTGTTTCATTTGAAGTCTATTAATTTCCTCTTTATTTGATGTGTTACTTGATTTTACTTATTCTTTTTAAAGATTTTTTTTATCTCTGTCTACTTATCTCCTCTGCCCTCTCACTCTAGCTCAACTTGTAACACTGCAGATTTTGCTTCTTCATTCAATAATTGGTCCTTTTCCCTTGCTTTTTTTCCCAATTCACACCAGCATTTCTCACCTTCTTCTCAACACTTTGTGCTTATCCTTTGATCCTTTTACTACAAATATATTGACTGTCTTTCTATTTTTCTACTTTTTTCTTCTTTCTCACCTCTGTTTGTAGTTGTATCACACCTCCTTTCACTTGTCCCATCTCATAGTTCTGTCTTCTCATTTTCTTTTTTTTTTAATCATTAATTTGGTGTAGCCAAAAATTGGTGACATGAAAGGATTAAACCTGAAGTGCATTGGATTTTAGGAGGCTTTTTGCAACCATCTGCTTTTCTGATAATTAATATGAAATTCTTTCCATCAGCTTTCCCAGTTCTATTTCATCTCTGAATTTAGTCTTTGTGTGGACTGGGTGAAAAGTAATTTAGACCTCTCTCTTCCTTTTTTCATAACAAAAAGGGAGGGAGGGAGGGAGGGAAGGATGGCGTTAAATCTGTCTGAGAGCTTCATAGTCTATTTCAATGTGAGGAGCCAGATTATTAACCCCACAGAATTTAGGAATCCACAATGAAAGCAAAGTAAACCTCTCTCCTCACAGTATAAACCCCCTTCTTTTTATAGTTTTATATTTTTCAAGAAAAATACATTCAATAAAGTAGCGTATGAGCTGCCCTGTTCTTGTGTTCTTTTGTTCACTTTCAGCAGGTGCTAACTAATCTTTTTTTGTGGATGTGGAATAAACAGGAATTGCTCAGAGAGCATTTCTGGGGGGGGGGGGGTGAACATTTTTTTTCTATAGGTATGTGTGCATGCCTTTAAGAGGGTAAAATGGAGAGAAACACATAGGGGAGAGCAGAAAGACAGGAAAGGGTAAGACTTATATGAAACTGGTTCCCTAGTACATAGGTTATAACATACTCCATACACTATTTTACAAAATTTGATTATCTGTAATGTGCTTCAATCCCTCGTGCCAACTATAATCAAGTATATCTTGTCAAAATTGATGACAGTAATGGAGTTGTACAACTTGAAGTGGTTGATGATCTGCCTTATGGATTGTGCTTCAGCAGCTATGAAAATCTGTAAAAGATACTATAATATGTGTAGAACGAGACATCCAAAATAGAAATACTTCATTTCAATTAGTATTTAAACAGACTTTTTATTGGAACTTGCTTATAATTACTTCAAAGTTCCTTGTTTGCTTGTTATTGCTTCAACTTCTAGCTGAATGTCTGATTTCCATTTAAAATAGTTATTGCTAATAATAGTACCCCAGAACTAGGTGGTTTGAAATATCAAAACAGACTGAAGGGAAATGGCATGTCAGACATCGTCTAGGAAAGCATCTTAGGAGCTGGATATCCAACTGTTCCTGAGAAATAGAGGGCATTTTCTCTGTCGCCTTGATGCTTCTGTAGCTGTTTGCTTCCCAAGAATGCAAAAGCTTTAAAATACATAACAAAGCTCTATGGCTTTCTGGGCATCACTTTCATGGGAATGTATGTAAATTGCATATAGGAAAGATTAAAAAAAAAAAAAAATCCCGAGTGTATAGATGAATAAAATAATTTAAAGTGATTACCTAGGATCTAACCCCACAAAGCTAACCTAAAACTCCCAAAGATCTAGTAGCTGTATTCTTTTCTGCCTTTTATTCTGAACACTTCTATACCGCAGTGCTAAGTAGGAGCAAAAACCGATTAAATCAAAAAAGCAGCATACTGAATGAACTTTACATCCTCTTTTCCTAAATTAAAATTAATTAAGCTGTGAACAGTGATGGAAAAGACTTTATTACTTTACTCCTTTTTATATTTTTCATAAAGAAGAAACAATGAAATCATAAGTTACATAACCATTTACAGAAACTACAAGTGACCCAATAAGCTGGTGGTTAAGCAAATGTGGTAGATCCCCCATAATATTGCTTCATAAAAATCAAAGCAATAGCAATAATAATGTAATATGATATTAAAAAGTAGCAGGGATTAGTTCCCTTAGACTTTCCCTGTGTTCTGGTGCACTTGACATTTCATTTTCTTGTGCTTCATCACAGGGCTATTTGCCCTTGAAAGCATTCTTTCTGAACATAAAGGAAGCTGTAGTCCTTATCTAGTCAACACTAGACTTGGAAATTGTCCAAAATGAGTGTTGTTTGCAGCACACTTGAGAACAGACTTCCTTACTACACTATTTTGACTCTGGTATATTCCTGGGAGTGGTGTGGGAGAAAACTGGTTTATAGACTACACAGGACACCCCAAATGCAGCAGTCCTTACAGTCTCCTCTACTACACCCCAATGACTGGATTCAAGAAGGCTTTCACTTAGAATTGTACTAACAAACAATCACATCACCCTGTATTGTAATTGAGTTTATCACAACTCTTTCTCGCTGTACCTCAGTTGTTACTCATCCAGGTCACTTTACCGCCCAATACCTGAAGCCAGAACAGCCAAGAGTAAAATTTGTGAATAAGCGGTGGTGCTGCTAGAACTGATTCTGGTTGATGCATACAGGCCAGAGACTAATACCAATGGGTTTTACAAACCCAGGAAATATTTCTGAGGTTGCAAATTCCATGCAATTGTGGGATTAATTTTTTAGTCCCTGAACTGCAGTGCTAGCACACTCCATGGGGAAGGCAAATCATTGTCAGATTCACGTGGGTCATTCAGAAGTCCATTGCTTCTAGTCTGTGCGCTGACCAACCTCTTCTCTGGCAATACGTTAGAAAAAATAGTTCAGAGCATTCAAGGTGTTTGTTCAGTGTTGTGATTGCACAGTGTCACCTTGCAGAACCTTGTTCAACCCTTCCTACTCTTTCTGACCCATTTCTCAATGCATCACCTCCAACCTTACCCCAGCTGTGCCTGAACAGCAGCAACAAACACATGCATAGAGTAGATCTAATTATATTTTGGAACAACTGATTGTTTATCACTTTTCCTTCCATAAAAAACTCCTATTTTATATAAACCAGAACTGTTTCTTTTCAGGCACCTGCAAGCTGCAATTAGCAAACAAGCATTTCCCTGGAGGTTGCAAGGGGAAAAAATCATGAGGAAGCTGCTTAACTACTACCTGTATTGCTACCTACTCTTCTACCCACTTCTCTCTTCTTGAGAGGCAAGCCTCTCCAAGACAAAAACAGGCTGATTGCCCGAATATTCAAATCTTTACTTTTAACTGCTGGGGTTTAATCCCAGAAAGCAACTCTGCACCACACAGCTGCGCCCATTCACGCCACCCATGGTGGGATGGGAAAGACAATCAGAAAAATGAGAAACCTTATGTGTTGAGATATGAACAGTTTAATAATAGAAGTAAAATATAGCAGCAACAACAATAATTATGATAATAATAAAAATTATAACGAAAAGGAAAATAACAAAAAATAGAGGGAAATAAAAGCCAAGATAAACAAGTGATGCAAATAGAAAACAATTGCTCACCACGAACAAATTGATGGCCAGACTGTTCTGGAACAGCAGGCCCCCAGCAAGTTTTTCCCTTTTTTGTATGCTGAGCATGCTGTACTGTTATGGAATATTCCTTAGGCCTGTTTAGTTCAGCTGTCCTGGCTGTGTCCCCTTCCAGCTTCTTGTGCACCCCCAGCCCTCCTGCTGGCAGGGCAGAGCGAGAAGCTGTAACGTCCTTGACTCAGGGCAAGCACTGCTCAACCACAGCTAAAACATCAACGTGTTATCAATGTTATTCTCATCCTAAATAGAAAACACAGTGCAATACCAGCTACTAGGAAGAAAATTAACTATCCCAGACAAAACCAGGGCAGTAATATAGGCGCCATGCATGAGGATGGCTCATAAACTGTTGTATTCTGCCCAAATGCCTTGCTAAGGCAGTACCCCAATGTGATCTGACAGATCACAATCAGGGGACACAGTGACAGAAGTTGTTTTGGGAATAAGTAACTTTTTTTTTTTTTAGGAAGGGAACTTCTGACTTCAGTAACTCTTTTACAGGCTGTTTCTGGAAATAACTCTCTAAAGTTTTTTCTTTTTATATTTAAAAATACTTGCTTTCATATTTTGTTGTTGTTTTTGAAAGAAAAATTCAGGCTGATCAAATAAATTTATATTTTCTAGAAAAAAATAATTGGTGCAGTCATTTGATTTCATTCAGAAACTTATGTGTGAGAAATTCTTTCTGTTGAAAATTAATTCAAAAGTTTGAATTATATTCCCACAGAATACTGTTCTTAGATGCATTAGTAATTTATCCCAAATTTAGTACTTAATTATCTTTAATGTACTGATATGTCTCCATAGACATTTTGAAATTACTGATGATTTTAATGTTTTATTTTGAATATTATCATATGGAAAGTTCTGTGTTGTTCCAGAAATGTATAGTGTAATTTTTTGTTGTTGTTGTTATTGCACATCCACAGCATTTTTCTTTTGCTCCTAGTATGTAGGAGGAAAAGCAAAATACATTATGTTTCCTAGCATCATACATTTCCTAGGTATTTTGAAGAGAAAAGTAAACAGCCTGAATTCTAGTCTTACTGATTGTGGAAAAAAAACTATGAAATATTCTTTCCACAGCCAATTTCTCAATAACTGCAGTCAACATCTTTCTAAAATTTAATCTGGGAACACAGCTATGCTCAAAATCTTGCTACAGGTTAAAGGGAAAATGCAGCTTAAATAGAACCATAAATTCTTGTTAGCATGCTTAGTGTTTTAGAAGCACAGTATTCCAAATTGTCTCATTAATACAGAAAGTGCCTTATCCATTATTTATTATGCAAAATAATTTTTCATAGTGATTATCCTTTTTCCTGTGTTATGCTTATCCTTTCCGTGGATCCTAAAGCTGGCTCTCCAGCCTACCTCAAGCAGGATGTGGTTAGTGACAAATTTACAGCACTTTGAGGTCTCCCGTGAGAATAATATGATGATTTCAAGGCTGGGGAAGGGTTTGTTCCATCCTCTTCAGTGGTAGCATTATCTTGGATTTATTTTCACATTTAATTTTATATCACTCCCATTCCTTCTCAGTCATTCCAAGCTGAAGTTTAGAAGCCTCCTCCAGCTTCATTTGACACAAGAGTCTCTTGGGTTTTGCACAGTGACCATTTTATGTGTGAGACCTTTATCAAATGTGGTGTTCTGAGGGCTGCTCTGGCAGACCCTCACTGGACATTTGGAAAATGTGCACAAACCTGCAGAAAACATTTATTTTGTCAATGGAAATCAATTCTAATACTCAGGTATCACCAGACATACAGCATGCGCTTACAGGTGTCAGACTGCATAAAAAACCCATTCTTCTAGAAAACTTACATGGAACTCTTTTTATTGTCAGTAACGGGGTTTATTTCCTTTATTTGTCCTTCTACTTTTGGAATTCTAAAAAAAATGTAGGAAGGACTTTTGAGTTTAAGCAATCAAGGTTTTTAGTTTTTCAATTCAAACTGTTATTTGCCCAGCACCAGGAGCGAGTGTTGGATGGAAGCCATGTCTTTCTTGTAATGAGCACAAGTAAGCAACAAGACTGATCCTTTTCCCATCATCCATGTTAAATTATGCCATGGTTTCCAAGAGATCTTTCCCAGCTTCTGAGAATGGCTAAGATTACTCCAAGTCTTTTTCACAATGATTGTTCTTTATACAGGGTATGCTATGTGGTGACAGCAGGAAGACTGAAAGCATGTCCTGAATGTCTGTGCTCATTTTTTTAAAGGAAGACTTTTAGGCTTTTCAGATGCATGAAAAGTTGATAAAAAATTGTAGATTTCAGATTCTTTGTCTTAAAATTCAAAGAAAAATGAAAATGGCTAAATGGTTGGCATGGAGGAAATATGTAAGAAAATTATTAAGTTGTATGGATGTTACTGTGTTCCAAGTTAAATTAACCACCCCATTCAGTCTGAGACAATAATATAATGACTGTACACTGAATTTGTTTATGGATTGCCTTCAACCATTATCCAGAGTTCTGTGTGATGTAATGCATGTTGCTTTTGGTGTGAATGTTAGTATTTAGCTGAAGAAATCTTTGCTGATCAGACCTGCAGATACCTTGCAAACTTTGGTAACAAATGATCTTGCCTGTGCTGCTTTCCCAGTACATGTCCTGGCTGCTCCAGCTTTGTTGCAAGGTTTAGTTTTAACCAAGAAGTAACAGTCTCTTTAGTAATTTGCTACACTCCATAACACATTGTTTGGCATCTGTTACCTTCCCGCATTATTAAAGCAGGTTGTTGTACATTACCCCAGCTTAAATAAATATGTCACATTACAAAGAAAAATCTGTACTTAGATTGAAACAGTAAAGCTATGTTTGCTATAGAATTGCAAAATATAGTCCTAAAGTGTTGTGGGGAAAAAAGCATCCACACAGTGGGGCTACTCCAGGGATGAATACAAGTCTTTCCTTACATTATCATCATCATGTGAATGTAATGAAGGCACTGTTGAGGGACCTCGTTAGAAGTGATATTTTTTCCTCTCAGTGTTAGTGTGAGGAACTTGAAAACTACATTATAAAATGGAGACTCAACCCTTTAATATAGTTTTTGGGTTAAAGGAATCCAATAAGTGGGAACAGCTGTGACTTTTATCACATAAGAAATAAACCCTTCCATTATACTCTGCTGAATGCAGAGGCAGAATGCAATAACTAAACACTAAAAGGCAAGAAGCAATCAGTGGGATATTTATTTCCTTTTATTGTTACCAGACATGCTGATTTCTGTTAAAGTAATGTTCATTTTTTAAAATTCATTATTGACTTAGATACAGATAAGATTCATCAGCAAAATTCAGTGAGTATTCTAAGGCATTTAAAGGTTAATGTCTTATTCTTCAACAGATTTTTGAAACCTATCTTGCCTTTTAACACTTTAAACATTAATTTAATCATTTTCCATATGCAAATTTGCATTTTGTCAGTTATACATGAGCAGAAAAATCACTTTGAACTACAATGTGTTCCGCAGATTTCCTAATCTCCACAAACCCTTCCTTCTAAAGTTATCCAAATGGAGGTGAAATATTTACCTGTACAAAGCACAAATACAGAGGTATTTTAATTTTTACAGATATGAAAGACTTGCTATACTTAGCGATTACTTTTTACATAAGTAAAAATTCTAATTTAAGGGCCATAGTCATAGGTGACAAAATTTCTCTGTGTAAAATGGAAAAAAAAAATATATATATATTTGAAAAAACACAGCATGATGGAAACTGAGTTTGTGGCGATGATAGAAATTGAAAAAGGAAGTAGTATGTGCTAGGAGGAAGCTATTTTATAACAAAGGAAGTAGTATGTGCTAGGAGGAAGCTATTTTATAACTAAACACAACATTTACCAAGTTGTATTGCATTTGTTACCTAGTGCAGATCTCTAAAATACTTTGCTTCTGTAATTGCACATATGTCAAGCCTTAAAAATTAGGAGAGGAAGGGATAGAGACACAGGCAGAGGCATTCATCCCAACCAGCTTTAGACTGCTGTATCTGAGTTAGTTATCTTGGGGTACTAATACAGATAGGTTCTCTTCATAACTCTGTCTTCAGTGCAACAGTAATGTTAAAGTTAGGTACCTCAGGTTTGATCTTATTCTAAAGCATTTGAAGATGTCTTAATTAGGTGACCCAAACTGAATTCTAAAGCAGTTATTTCTTTCCATTTATGGTGAGCCCATGAAATCTAACTTCAGTAAATCCCACCCTCTGTGATATTTTACCAGCATCAGAAAGCAGGTCTCTGGCAATGCTAGGAAGAGATTTTCTTATATACTCCTTTACATGGCAGTGCAAATTTCAAAGTAGACATTGTACTGGAGAGTGAATTAGAATGATAAGAAATCACACAAATAGATGAAATTTATTTGGCTTCAAAATACAAGTAAATACCATCTCAGAACTTTTACATCAATTAAACCTGTTCTGTTACCCAACAGAATTTAAATTTTAAGTAAGCTGATGGCCAACATGATTTCCTGAAGTTTCTTCTGCCTGAGAAGTCCATTACATGTTTTTAATGAGTTTTACACCTTGCAGAATAATTGATAATGCCTATTTCAAATATATGAATTAACCGTAAAAGCTTGAAGTGGCTTATCTACATATAGCAATGGCTTAGAAATAATCAAAAGAAAACATCCATCAGTTTAAAAAGGTTCATGACATTTTCTCAAGCTTGACAGACTTTTGCCAAACTGCTGAAGGTTTCTGATCTATGATGGGTCTGCAAGACAAACTCTGGGCAGCTATGCCAGGAGAAACAAATCAACCAAGTTTATGTTGTGAAAACTCTGGGAAGACTGATTCTGACAAGAGTGGGCTGAGTAATATGTGTTTCAAGGAACAGAAGTTAATGATGTCTGAAAAAATGAGGAGAGGCAATAGTAGAGCACATAATGGGAACATACATGCTTAGGTGAGAGTCACTGGATATGTTTTCAAACAGATGCAGTTTGCGTGCTTGCTACTGAGCAAAAATTTCTTACAGTATGCTGATGAGCAACAGATACTTTTAGGGAATATTTCACCTGATCTACCTTAGAATGAAATTAATTTCTCCCTGCACTTAACTGTAAAGGAGGTTGTGTATGGATGCCTTTCTTATACCTGTTTAATTCTGGCAACATTTTGGTCCAAGCCATCAATTTCCTTATTTACTAAACTATGAAGAAATAATTTCCATCAGCATAACAAGACCAAGAAAAAATATTTGAGGTAAACTTTGCCCATCATGATTTAGCAAGTCTTGTACATCAAAGAATGTCACATCCTCAGAAGATGTCCCTCAAAAATATTTATAGAGTACATAAATTTCACATATCAGCATGGCTGATGCCCATATAGTTTTCTGCTACTGTTTTCAAAAATTCGGTATGTACAGACTTCATTTTTCCTCCAGATCTCATTTCTTTCCCCAACTTTTACCTCTTCAAGTGACATAAATAGTTGCTCTTTGTCCAATTCCTTGGATACTTGGCCTGCTTGAAGATTTGTATCTCTTTACTCTATATTTGTCTTTCCATGTCCTTCTGGATTTGTGCTTACAGATGAATTACTTGCTTCAGTATTTGACAAAATTGTGAACTATATCAATCACAGTGTATAGTTCCCTCGAGTTCTTAGAGCTTTAGGTCATTTGTGTACAGTCGCTATTTAATTGTCAATTTCCCATTTGTCTTAGCCCATCTCCATAGTACTGTCCATTTTTACAGAGAGGAGAGAGTTAAACTACTAAGTATAACACCAAAAAAATAAAAGTGTAAAATACTTAAAACTATTTTAATTTTTTTTTTTCAGTAATACTGATTACTTTTAATGATTTTGTTGTTGTTCAAGAACTACTTTGTTAAGTATATGGAAATAAGGAAACATTAGGGATTTCTAGAGTAAAATTTCAGAAGGTGTTGAGAATGGATTGTGGAAAGGTCTGAGGAGAAGGGCTTTGGGATGTTAGTGGATGTGAGGCTCAACATGACACAGCAGTGTGTGCAGCCCAGAAAGCCAAACATGTCCTGGGCTGTATGAAAAGAAGTGCGGCCAGCAGGGTGAGTGAGGTGATTATCCCCCTCTGGTAGACCCCACCTATGTCCAACTTGAATTCTCAGCTCAAGAAAAACATGCACCTGTTGGAGCAGGTAAAGAGGAGAGCAATGGACATGGCCAGAGGGCTGGAACACCTCTTCTATGAAGACCGAGTGAGAGAGTGAGATTTGGAACTATTTAGCTTGGAAAGGAGAAGGCTCCAGGGAGAACTTATAGCAGCTTTCCAGTACCTAAAGGGGGTCTATAAAAAATCTGGAGAGATTTCTAAGGGATGCCTCAGAGAGCAGGAGACAGCAGCAAAGTAATACAGGTGGAATGTTCTCTTTTTTGAAAATTTCATCAGTAAATTTCAAGCAACACAGAACCTTTCATTAAACACTACAGCTCTGCAGTAAATTGAGTTAGACAGAAAAAAAGAATGATGAACGCCTCTTTACTGAAGAAGATACTTGAAATGGAAAAAAACTCTGACCTTTCTACTCTCCAGTCACCAAAAATCTACGTTATAGCATCACAGGAGCCTCATGCTAGAAACAGCTGTCTTCCGAAAGATGTGACTGACCCTACCATGTTAAAGTCAATATATCTCCACTGACTCCAAGGGAAATACACAGATTTACTAAAGGTGAGATTTACACATGTTAAGTACTTCACCACGGAAATGGGTAGAATGTACCTTTTCCAGGAAATGGTGACAACTCTAACAAACTGTGGTACACATGACAATAGCTCAGAATACTATTTTTACTATGAATGTCTCTGCAGAAGTTTAGTCAAACTACTATTAGTTTTCCAAGGAGTTTTCTTCTTCAAGCCTCTATATGAAAAGCATGAAACCAACTGTTAATGGCACATCTATGACAGGATCTTAAGGCTCTTGGCCAGACTCCATATTCAACTGACAGAACTTCTCTTCCTTCTGTGTAGAGAGTATTGTGAACTATGAAGGATCAGATGAGAATTTGCTGTATATTGAAAATTAGCCATATTTTTTCCCTGATACAAAAATTATGTATGAAGTTCAAGGGTATATTTAACATATAGAGACTGATGCTGTCAGGTAAGAAGGAAATAATGAATCTGTTGCTATTTCCAGGCCAGTTTCCTTGATGGAGGAAGAGAAACAGCTATATAGAGGCTGTTATTCACCATTCTGGCATATAGAAGTAGTGGAATAATTTAGATGTAAATAATCTTGCTAAACTCAGATATCTAGAGCTAGACTAGACCATTGGAGGGGATATCTTCAAGATTAATGGAAAGAAATAGGTACCCATAGAGGACAGTTCATATATTCTGATTTAGAGCACTACTCAGGCTGAACACTACTCCAAAAATGCCTAATTTTTCTCCACTAATTACAAAACGAAATAACACCTAGAAATATGTACTAAGGCTGGGTTATTTTTTTTTTAAAGACAGAATGTTCCCAATCTTGAGTTAATTTTTTTTCTTCAGGATAAAAAAATCCATAGTCCATAAATGATGTTCCACTTCACTGCCACTAACTAAGAGGTGAAAAAAATTACAAACCATCCTTAAAACTCCTTGGTTAGAAGCCAATTCAATACATTTAATTTTAGGTAGCAATTAAAGCAGAAGTAAATATTCCTAATTAAGGTACGCACAAAAAGAATCACATACTAAACTTTACAGTAACTATATCCAGCTTACATTTCAATCTTTTAATCATAAACAGTAGTATTTTTCAGAATAATTAAAACACGACATCAGACTTGCTCTTCAGCCAGCATAGATTTTATTATGGCAGTCTAGTAAGCTAACTAAGAAGATCTGGACTAATTCTATTAATATTCATAATTTACATCCTTGCTTTCTCTTATTATTTATAATCTTTTTTTTTTTTTTTTCTTAAATTCCTGATTCTCCTGACACTGTTAGGGAGAGCCAGTAAGTAACTTCTCTGTAGCAAATGCTTCTCAGTTTCAGCTGAGGTATTTCTTTCTGTCTCTTGTGACTGGATTGAAATTTTTACATACATGTCATTTCACTGGAGCAAGGAAGTGGTATTTCTTCCCATTTTTGGTATTTGATATAATGTCAGAGCCTTACCATAAATATGAAAAATTACTACCTACTATCAACCTTTTCTCTCAGGCACTTATTCCAGGTTTCATCTAAAGACAATCCTGCCACAGAAATACTCTCCTTGTAACTGTTCAGAGGCTGGCTATATAAACAAACAATTTTTCTTAGATTGTACAGTTCATGTAGAGCAAAGCTGAAAAATTCCTGTGGAGAGGGACTGATAGGCTTGCCTCTGAAGAATAGATACTGCATTTAGCAGTATCTCTCAGTCTGTTAGCCTGCTTAACTGCATATGTTTTAATGTCTATGCTTAAGACATCCTTCCGGGTGAATTTCTGTAAACATTCCATCCTTTTCCATGAATAGATTTGACTCATTCTAGATAGCACCATCTAAATGGACTTATATCACAGAAGAAGATGCCATCCAAAGTGAGTAATACTCTCAGAAGTTGTCCCTGAACATCCAAGTCCTTGGATGTAAAGAGGATTTCTTCTCTATTGAAGTGCTGCTTTATTTAGGTGCAGCATCAGAATCCATATCATCTGAGTCACTGCAATTTTAGTTGGATGATGATTCTTGGCATTGCATGAAAAAAAATAATAGCTTTGCTTGGAAAATTAAGATCCCAAATATCTGATGTTTTAGACAAAGGTCAGGATTCTTTCTTTTGCAAAATAGCCCTTGTTGTAGCTGGAATTAAAGAAAATGTTTATTAAGCTCCAGACATATGGCAGAGATTAGAAAACTACTAGGAGAGAGCTCCAATTGGTAGGTTAATATGCTAGCATGATAGATTAATCAATGTAAACCACATAGCTCAGTTGAAACTGCTGTTCCAAATTGCCAATTTCATCTTCATCCAGCAGAGAAAATGTCAACCTTTCTCTCTGCAGTAAAATCTTCTTGTTATAACAATGAAGCAACTCCAGAGTTACTGGTATTGTGAAACATCTGGTAACTACAAGATGTAGCTCCTGTGAGATAATTGCATCCCTGTAAAATTAGAAGAACTTACTGAACTTTGTTGTATTTCATGTTTTGTAATACCCCTGAGTGTGGTAGGCTCATAATTCCGTAATCACTTTACCTCTGCACCAGAAATGAAACCACAGATGCTACACTTTGCTATAATGGCCACCGCTTAACATAAATAAATGATCAGAATAACAGTATTGTTCATATATAAAATATGTACACCATAATAAATATCATGGGACTGAAAGTTGCTGGGAACACACTAAAATAGGTGCAGAAGGCCTCCTTATGGACATCATTAAAAATAGATCAGGAGACAGAAAAGTCACTGTGGAATTTGTTTCTTTTTTTTTAATATTATTACTTTCTTCTGTTAGAACATCTTCTCAAAACAATGATGTGATTTGGAACAACTTTGTATCTGTTGGAAGAGCCTTTTGGATCTTTGGAAGAGACTTTCTTCAGCAACTTAGAAAAGAAAAAAAGAAAGTAAAATAGATTGTGTTTTGATAACAGAGCTAAAAGAAACATCGGTTTCTAAGTAAACCAGATTCACCTAAATAAAATGAAAAAAAAAAAAAAAAAACCCAAAGAGGAAATGAAATTTTTACCTTTTGTTTTTCTTAGATGTTTTCCCATTTTTTTAAAAACTAACTAAAATGAAAATGGATTTTTTTTTGAAAAAACCAGATCATCAGATTGAAAAAAATTCCCAAAATAATTACAATAGCCAATGCTGATCTCTGAACAACAATTACCTTCTCATCTGATGTAAATAACTAGAAAAATTATTGAGTCATGGAATATAAGGTGTTATAAAGAAATAAACTGGTGCTGTAAACATATATAATAACTAACTCATTAGGGAAAAAAAGTATTTTTAGATACTTATCACTTTATATTAACAATAAAGAAGTTGGAATAATTTGTTTCTTAAAAAAAAGAATGACTGCAAATGAAGAATAAATGACAATTTTGGACATGATCGTACAGGAATGACTGGCAACCCTAAGGTAGAGCAGAGGTATTCTTGGCAGGAAATGTTAAATATTTGAAGGGCAGTTTCTCCAGGGATAGTTCTGCACCATCACTTACCACTTCTAACACATATTTCAGAAAACACAAAATGTATCAAAAGGACTTACATCTTAACCTTACAAAACCCATCTTACTGAATCATATGATAATAGAATCAGATATTTTTTAAGCAATGTTGACAAAAATGGCACATTCTCGTGTTAAAAAAAAAAGCTAACATGGGTCTTTTGTGATACCACCTCACAAAAAAAAGCCTGTGCTGCTTTTCTTTGTCCTGCAATTTCCAGAGACACTTCCCCTCTTCTAACGCTATAATTTTGATTTTATAACATTTAACAATCATTTCGTATTTGCTAACAAAACGATAACCTTTGGTGACTCAGGCCTCTTAGTACAATGACGTTCATTCTCTATTGTACAGCCAATAAAACATTAGCAACAGTGATTTATTTGTATTATTAAGTAAAGTGGTTTATAGGCAGCAATTGTGCACATGCCAGCAAGACGCTTGGCACCACAGCACACGTGAATGGTAAATACACTTTAGGAACAAAATAAGCTGTGCCTCTCCAGTAGCCCTCAGTGTAGGGGATATTCCCACCAGCTAAAAAATTTAGAAGATGTAATTTCAATGTATGATTTAAGCCTCCAGGGGAAAAAAACCAACAAAAATAACCCAACAACACCTCACCCACCCAACACGCCCCCCCCACCCCTAACCACACAAAAGCCCAAACCAAGACAAATTAACAAAGCCCCAGAAGAAAATCAAAACAACAGCAACAGTCCCCACCCCATCAACTTTCTATGTTGGTTTGGTAGGGACATTTCTAAAGCTCATTGCATTTGCAGTTCACAGTAGTGCCACATTCAGCACACAGGAAAATGTCAAGTATTATCTACCTCCCTTTCCTTCCTTCCATACAGACCTTGGAAACAAGTGTATATTTGTAGTGAAGTGAAGGGAAGGCTACCATTAGCTTGAATTTTAGAAGGTCAAAACTTCCCCTGTATCTGTAAAGCCTGTTACTGCACAGTACTGAATTCAACAGAAGAAAACTTATATTAAGTAAGGACTTTATACTTCTCATAGGAATACACTCTTTTTTTGCTTTTTTGTTTGTCTGGCACAGTGCGAGAATGATATATATATGGAAGTAATGGAGATTCATCTGGTGAGCTTAATGGGCTATATGTTACTTTTTGCAATAGTACTTTTATACCATTTGGCACACTAAAGTGCTGCAGTCTCTTCTGGTGGAGCATTTTGATAGTTCCATGTGTCAGAAGTGTCAGGAACTCTCAAATGTTTGTTGATCAATGACAATGCTCTAATCCTTTTTTTATTAAGGTGTTAAAAGTGTTAATGAGATATAAACTTATTTTGCACAATTCTGGGGTAAATGTCTTCAGAAAATGCAAAGGATGAGAATATACATGTCTGGTGGGCAGGCACACGGCAGCATGATGAGCACACAGCAAACACAGTGTCCTCTGCTTCTGCTGAGGTGCTAACTCTTGGTAGACTAATGCTGTCACAGAGAGCAAGCTCCTGTTCACAGATACAACCACACAGATTTCCAGCTGTGGGATGTGTGAAGAGATACTCCCAAACATGGAAAGAGACTGCAAGCAAGTCTGTGGGAGGTGTGACCAAGTTCATGAACTGCTCTCCTTGGTGGCTGAGGGGCAGGGTGAGGCGATGGTCTGAGGAGTACATTGGAGCCATACTCTGACATCTATGATGTGCAAACGTCAGCTCTGTGTGGCCACTACAGAGGCAGGTCCTGAACCTCGCCTGTGTCAGGAGCAAGGGAACATCACAAGGGATAAGGAGGAGGGGTAAAAGATTGTAGAATGGAGCAATAAGACAAACCCCTCCTCACTCTCTAACTCTCTGAGATACCTTTACAAATAGGTACAAGGCCCTGGGTGCAATTGCTCAAATGCATAATGAGGAACCTGAGCAGTCTCAGAGGATGGAGAGACCAACTCTTACAACAAAACCTACAGTAAGACCAACAAATAATGGCAAGCTATGACCACTGGTGATTCCCTCCTGGGTGGAATGCAAGTCAGGACAACATTTTGTAACACTGGTTTTTTTATTTTTTATTTTTTGTTTGTTTGTGTGTGTGTGGGTTGGTATTGATTTTCTCATTTTTCATTTGCTCGTCAAATTTCCTGATACTACTTCCTAGTATAGCTATATACATACTTTTTATGGCTATTGTGATTTACAGTGGCTTTAAAATTAAATGTAGTTGAGAGAAAATAATGATTTAATACATCTTTCTTTTTTTAGTTTTGTAACTAAAACATACCAATCAAAGAACTAAAAAAACCAAAAAAACCCCAACCACATAAACTTGCAAGGCTTAAGTCTGCTAGGTACATTTTACATAACACCCACATTATCATGTTTCTGATTTTCCATCACTGTTACTGTTTTTTTTTTTTCCTCACATACAGTTACCTATTTTAGCATGACTTACTAAAAACTGTATTACAAAACAGAATAGACATATAAATCAAAGAGATGTTTTCCTAACTTCAGTGTATTCTACCTGAGCCCATTGGCATTTTAATTCTGAGCATTTCCTAGCTATAGCATTAGTTGTTACTGTAGTGAATAATATAATAAACATACAATAACTAAGATTTTCTTCTATACTTTCTTTAACCTTGACAGTACCTCTTGTGTAATCCTGGGCAAAACAGCTGAAGTTCTTATTTCAGTTACTTGAGAGATTGCAGTAAAGACTCAGGAACAATGAATATAGACATGTAAATGCTTATAATGCCCAAAAGTCTTATAGCTATTGTATGTGAATAGGCTTCCATTTCAGATGCTGACTTCATGAAGGCATTAACATTCAGACTTGTGGATCACCAATTTTCAGAGCACTAAAAGGTTTATTTCAAAGGCAAATTCTAACAACGCACACTTTCACAGGAAATACTGTGAATTTCTGCTTCACAGATTTGACAGCATTCCTGTCCAGCCTGGTGTTCATGTGCTGCACTCTTTGGCCTGTTGATTCACTCACAGACAAGAAGTCAGAAGGAGTGAGACCTCTGACTTGGTTACTTTAAGTGTGATATATTAAGTTTGTTGGTGATCATCAGCCTTTTCAGGTAGACATGCAATGGTCAGGATTTCCTAGCATCTTATAATGATCCAGATTTTGCTATCTGCAAGTTAATGGTGAAGAAAAAGCAAGAGTATTTTGTAAGCAAGTAATGACCCATTACTTGCTAACTGCAGGAAAACACCTAAGAATGTTACACTGAAATACAAATATGAAGGCCCCAAAGACCAGTACAAACACATTCTGGAGTGAAAAATTAAATTAATTAATTTATAAGTGTTCTTTTATTTTTCTTTAAAATCCTTATGAACAGAGAGAGCATGGATTCCAGTGAATATAGATAAAAAGATGACAAATAAATTTAAGGTACCTATATGGAAGATTTCATAAATTCTTTTCCTCATTCCAGCATTTTCTGTCAGAGTGAGCAAATCTCATCACATTCAAGGAACCTTAATTTTACCCAATACTTAAAAATTGTAACTGTAGGAGCAAATCTTACAACACATCAATGAAGAGAATATCTGAGTATCTTCCGTTCCCCCTACTTGGTGTGCGATACCATTCTTTACTAAAGCAGAAGGTACAGGAAGGTCCTCACAGTGCTGAATCATCATTCACAGCATTTTCATACACAGGCTACCTTAATTATAAGTAAAAAGAAAGTAAGTTTAGGGGAATATAATTAATAAAATGAAGGACAAAACACAAAATGGAGGGCAACATGAAAATGTAGTTGAATGGAGACTGAGAAGAGACATGCAGGAACACCAACGTAGAACTGGTGATATAGGAAAAAGGAAAGAAATTAGAAAGTAGGGAAAAACTTCTGAAAACAACCCAACTGACAAACATCAAGTTCACAAGTAGGGGCTGATTTGAAAAATACTTCAATTGTTTCCATGAATCAAGCAAGATGGTTGAATTTTTAGAATTATTTGGCATAAACCTTTTAAAGTATTTTTCTTCAATACATTTCCACTTCAATAAGTGAAAACTCAAGTATTTCAAATACTTTTATCTTATTATAAAGGATGGATATGAAAATCTGTTCTGTTTTGTTTTTCAGATCTGTTTTTACAGATTAGAATACAATTAGCTTTTTTTTTTTCCTGGTACTTTTCTTAATTCAATGTACTACAGTATTATTTTTTCCTTCTCAATTTCTTCTTGCTCTACTATTTCATTCACAAATGACCAAACTTAAAAATCTCACACCTTTTCTTTAGTTCTCCTCATTTTCCTGAAAATTGATTCAGAAAGTCTTAATTTGCTTACTTCAAAGTCTTACACTGAAATTTTAGCCGTATGTTGACAATAACTTGAGTTTAAAATCAGAATCTTTAACAGATTAGGACAGAGAGGGCTACAGCATTTCTTGCTATAAAGAGCACAGTGAGAAAAACATGTATAATGTTATTGAATAAACAGAGATTGACAAAAATCTGTTTGTTTTTTTGGCAAACTTTATTGCCAGTAGGTAGCGTTAGGAAGTGCTGGAGGTGAGTGGGATACTGATGTCCATGGTTGATAAGCTCTGGCAAAATGCTGCATTCTAATGACACTTCATGTAAGCTAGTAAGCATTCAGCCAGGATGTGGAAAACAATACAGATGTTGTTATAAAAGAGACTAGTGATTACTGAAATTTACATGAAGAGATTAGGATCTCACTTGACTGATTTGCATTGCAGCACACAGAATGCAAAATGTAAAAGAATACTTTCTCTTGGCATAAGCATTTTCTAATATATTTGTTTGTCCACTGTCAATACATATCTAAGTGTAATTTTAAACTTGTAGTCTACTTAATCAATTACAAATCTATAAGGGAACAATAAAACACTGCAATAGGGTGTTCCGGAAGATAACAGTCAATTTACCAATCAGTAATTGTTCTCCTTTGCTCCTCACATCTTCACAGATTTCTGTGGTTGTTGACAAGTCAAATCTATAAAATTAAAAATGCTCTTGTAAGAAATAACATAATAGATAAATAAATAAATATCTCAATAACATTTCACACTGATTCACACATTTCATGTTTCAGACCCTTTTCAGGCTACAAAACATAGGTGATACCCCAAGGTTATGTCATTACCTTTGTCAAAGCACTTATGACGTAATTTCTGAGGCAACTTTAATAACTACCTCAACAGCCTTTGAAGAGTTGTTTCTTGAATAGGTTTCATTTCAGTATTCATTTTTACCTCATCTTCCATAAGAAGACAGTGACCTAGTTAAGTGCATGTAGCCCAGTGCTAAACATCATAATAAAGGCATATCTACAAAGATTGTAATGGTTTATTATCAGCACTACAATGTGAATTACATGGGTTCTAATAAGTCCACTATTATTTACATAATATGTTTAAAGCCTTATCTTATTGGTAAGTAATATGAAGTTAAAGAATGCTGAAAACTCTTATCCTGCACATATGCATACTCTTTTCAGCCATTTCAGCCACTTAACTAATACAACACCTCACTGATGTGTTAGGCAGGGAAAAGTGAGGTGAGACTGGAAGCAAGGCAGGCAGGGAAGTTGCCTCATGGACTCATCTCTAGCACCCAAGCAAGAAGAGCAGGGCAGGACTGGTGATGATAACCAAAATCAGCTGATAATCTTGTCATCTCTGGGCGATGTGATGGTGATAAGGCAGGTCAGGCACAACAAGTTGCTAGGTCTGGCAAAGCATATCTACAGGACAGGACTCTCCAGGCAAGAAATCAGTTCCTTAAGGAGTCAGTGGGTAAAAGCCCTAGGTGTGATTTCTCACGGCTCATCTCCCAGCAGTGTGGTTTAGTTGCACGATATCATAGGTGGCCTTGAACACCATTATGGAGCATTACGGAAAGCTGTTGGAAAGCAGCTCTGCAGAGAAGAATCTGGAGGTGCTGGTGAACAACAAGCTGTCCATGAGCCAGCAGTGTGTCCTTGTACCCAAGAATGCAAATGGTATCCTGGGGGGCATTAGGAAAAGCATTGCTAGTAGGTCAAGGGAGGTGATTCGGTCCTTCTACTCAGCCCTGGTGAGGCCCCATCTGGAGTGCTGTGCCCAGTTCTGGGCTCCTTGGCAGAGACATGGAGCTCCTGGAGTGGGTCCAGTGGAGGGCAGCAAAGTTGATTAAGGGTCTGGAGCACTTCTCTTGTGAGGAAAGGATGAGAGAGCTCGGCCTGTTCAGCCTCAAGAAGAGATGACTAAGAGGGGACATCATCAATGTCTGTAAGTATCTGAAAGGAGGGTGTCCAGAGGATGGAGCAAAGCTCTTCTCAGTGCAGGTGCCAAGCAATAGGACAAGAGGCAATGGGCAGAAACTGAAGCACAGGAAGTTCCACCTGAGCATAAGGAAGAACATCTTTCCTGTTCAGGTGACCACACACTGGAATAGATTGTCCGGAGAGGTTGTGGAGTCTCCCTCACAGGAGATAGTCTAGAACCATCTGGACACAATCCTGTGTACTCTAGGATGACCATGCTTGAGCAGGGAGGCTGGACCAGATGATCCACTGTGGTTCCTTCCAACCTCACCCATTCTGTGATTTTGTGATGCAAGCAAGATGAGATCAGAAATTTTTTTCTCCTAATATTGACACACAGAAATTACAATTTTACAAATTATCGTATCTGAACATTTTAACTTTTTAATCCCATCCTTTTTGCCACTGATTACATTAATGGTACAAACAGATAACATTTTTGTCTATGATCACAATGGGTGGATAAAGCTAAGCCACAATGGTTATGGAAGAGAGACAAAAGACTATAGATTCCCTGGTTTTTTGTTTATATGGGTCAGAAACCTGGCAGGGTATGCTGCAATACCTCCATATCTTGTACACAAAATTACCTTTTTCTGAAATAAGGGCCTAGGAGAGAAAAGAATAGATGAAATAAGACTTGGCACGTGCATAGTTTAGGAACAGTTTCAGTTTACATGTACATTAAAGTGAAGGTCTTATATCACCAATTAATAATTACATTCAGTCTAGGCTTATACTCCATAATGATTGACAGTTTTGGCTGCAGTTACTTGCCATCTGTTTTGTTTCTCTCTCTCTCCTCTCAATTTTTTTGTACTTTTTTATTGCCCTTTGTTTCCTTCATCCATTCCAGATGTTCCTCCATCTTCAGGGTTTTTTTAATTCTCCTCCAGTGTTTGAAACACTCTTTCTAAGATGGAGACCACTAATCTCCCTCACTTTTTTCAAATATAGTATCCAAATGTCATTTGAGACAATACCCTACGTAAATAAAATCATGCAAGATTATTATATTGCCCACAGGACAAGCAGATTAATATCTTTACGTAGTCTTTTCCTTCTGAGGAGAAGCACTGTGCCTTACTCTGGCATCGAATATTCTTTTTTTAGTTTTAGTACAAGAATATCTCTGAAATTTGGAACCTCTGTCTTCAGAGTACAGATAACCTGTTGTGGAGGAGACATTACTGCAATTGTTGTGAGGTACGTAACCCATATCATTGCAGTAGTAGCAATAATTCTTTGATGAATGTTTAGCTTTTACTGTGTGTATGTAATGAATAATATATTATGTCTTAATAATGTCTCAATATAACACATACTTAGATATATATACCATACTATATATGTCTTAGCCTTGTAATGGTATAAACCACAATATTCCCAGACTAAACTCCTGTTGAACACAGATAAATATAATTATTTATGTTTAATTTATATCCTTAATTTCTGAGAATTGCATCTCAATATTTTCACATCAAGTCCTACTGATTATCATGTCAGTTGCAGAAAAACTGTGTCAGAAATTATACAGACAATCTAGTTAAAATTGCAAAATTCAAGAAGTTATTCCTTTAGGATAATCAAACATACACATGGATCAATTTTATTCACAGATGCCAGAAAAATGTTGATCTGACTTCTCTGCCATGAATCTTAAGCCCCTAGTAAGATATGATTATGATTTTTCTTGTATGAGTGATCCTGGATATTTACAGAAGGATAGAGCAGGTTATAGAAGCTCACTTACTGAAAATCTGTACAAGTGATATCACATGGGATCTCTATTACAACATGTTCCACTCCTCTCATTCACAATGTCAATGTTCTTTTGTTTTTTGGAAGTATCAGTATTTCTCCAGGACTGTAGTCCTGCCTTAACTGAAGGGACTTTTTTTCACCTCTGTTCTAACATGGACTTAAGACAACTGAAATTGCGTTCCTTTCTGGAGACATTTACATTCAGGGCTACAAAGCACCTACCCCACCCTGGAACATCTGGCTATGACAGTAACATAGTTTCTTAAAACATTCACAAATAAAAGGAAAGAAAATTCACTTCAGTGTCAAATTGTTGGTAGGGTTAGGGGTTTTTTGGTTGTTTCGGTTTTGGTTTTATTTTTTTCCCTTAGTAAAACATATCAGCAAAGCTACATTACGATAAAGAAGAAATTAATTGCATGACGTGTAGCCATTTATTTTAATTGAAATAAAGGAATACCCCAGCAGCAGAACATATCTACCAATCAGCTATCATATAATAAAATCATAATATCACCATGGTATTTATTGTTTTGTGCTTACATGCTCTTACATTCCTAATCCTACTTCAAAATTACATAAGGCTAAAATATCCACTGACTTGGACAGAAACAATATCAGGTTTCCACAAACATCTTGTGTGGCTAAAATGCAAAACACTGTGATGGAATTCTCTGTGAGTAATGATTTATATAGAGGTTATTCTTTTGATATTGCAGAGTCCTTCAAACATCAGTGTCAGATAAGTTGAGCAGCATTCTCATTTCACCCAGAAACAGAAAAAAGATTAATATTATAAAGAAGGTGACTAGTAACAATTTATTGTACATCATTCCTAACACATTTCACAATTTTAACCTTGAGATATGACACTTGATGCACTGTCAGATACCACAGTGAGGAAAAGGATTCCTTACTGCAAGCCTCAGGCTACCTATTGGTAATTGGTTTCATGAACATTTACAAAGTGGTGAAATCATTTTTCCTATTTATATTTGAAACGTCTATCTCGGAAACCATATTGATCTACTAGGCAGAATACAGTCATGTCAAGTGTTCCATTTATTTCTGGAAAAATCATCATCATATTCTAAACTCCTATGCACAAAATCCTGCTTATGGGCAAAGGAGAAGCACACCTTATGTGTTACTAGAGTCAAAAACTTATCATTAATTTTAGTGAAATCTGAATAATCTCATAACAATTAGTTCAGATCTAGTCATAAAAAAAAAGAAAGCACAGCATTGCAGTTAAAATTGTTAGATACATGCAATATTTTCTACCCCTTTTCCGGTGTTATGCTCTCCAATCCACCGCCTTGCAAGGTCATAAAATGAGTGGTTAGCTTGGTGGTAGTGGGTATTGTGAAGTCACCAGCACTTGGAGCTTTTGAAATGAGAAACATGATGGTTGTATTAGTGATTTTTTCTTCCTCACTTCAGGGTCCATTTGGGGTCTTTTAGAATCTTTGCTAACACATTTCTCTTTCTTCATTGGTCTACCTCTCAACATTACATATGAATTTATTGAATATGGTGCCATGGGCTTTTTTCTACTTGTTCCACCTAAGACCAGTTTCGTCCAGCTCCAAGTTTGCATTTTTGTAACTGACCATGGATCAGTTGTTTATATCTCCACTGCCAACTATGTGCCAGCCTTATGCCTTATCCTTGCACACATGTATGAGGATATCTCTCATTGTTCTTTGCTTCCTTTGTTTTTCAAGTCCTCTGCTGTCCTACCAGGCCTGAACCTCTCTACATTGCATCATTATGTTGGAATCATTAATAACTCATTCTTCACAAAATAAGTACCTGTAACTGCTATGTATATAAAACTATGGTTGTACCATGCAAAGATTAAAATTACCTTTTAAGTACCGCTTTAGGGACTTATAATGTTTTTTTTTTCTTTCTTAATACTACAGTGACAAAGACATTGATGAGGTATTCTCTGTTAATTTGTCAGTCCTTTGAACACTGCTCTTCACTTTGACTATATCAGTTTTCTAGTATTTTTTTTTCTGTTATTACTGTATTAACTTCTGTATACATGATTTATTTTGACAGTTTAATATTATTTCCTCTTCCTTCTTTGGAAATAGAGAAATATAAAACTAGCATAGAAAAATCTTTTAGTTGAAATAAACATCCTTCAGAGTAATGAACAATGGACTCCTTGTTTACAACGAGGTACCTATGCACTCTTAGATCTGGTCTGGGTACCCTCATCATTGTGCCTTGGACTATGGTCCAGTGGACTGTGACTAAGATTCACTAATCAATCATGTTAAGGCAGATAAAGAAAATATTTCCCCAAAAGCCTTTCTTGCCTACAACTTCATCCTTCACCCAGATTTTCATTCTGTTGTATTAGGTTACTGTACTGGACAAGTAATCATGGATTTAAACAGTATTTGATGTACTAAAAGTTAGCTGAAATTGAAAACGACACATTAATAATCCAAATTTAAATTTATTGCAAACTAGGAGCAGAAACTATTATGTTCATGTTTTCTTGATAAAGAGGAAGCAGTGCACTAGAAGAACTTGGGATACACTGGTGGACATATTAACGTTGTCAGCCTAATGAACTTAATTCACCGGATAGGTCACATTCCTTATTCTTCTTCATCTGCAAAAATAGCCATGGATTTCCACTAACACAGGAAGCTGAATATGTGGTTAGTTGTATAAGCTGTTCTCACAGAAGCAAAAGCCTGACTGTGCGACTACTTACGCACAAACAGATCTATTTGTTTACTCTCTAAATAATTAATGCACCTATGTCTGTTCATGGTAAACTTGAAGGCACTTTTATTTCTCTTTAGCAGGCAAAGTATAATTTCAAACAGAGCAGAATATTTGACATTATCATTCCATTGTCTTTTTTAATATGTACTCATTTTTAAAGTTAAGAAACCTCACTAAAAGCTCAAGAGCTAAAAAAAAAAATATTTTCCACTTGTTCTTTATATAATCCACATCATCATTTAGATGCTGATTGCTTAGCTACATGGATTTTCTGTTTCAGAATGTCATGAGACCCAGCTGGTTTTATTACTCTACAGGTGATGATGTTGCAGGCTTTCTATTTTCATCTTATCAATAAAACAGTGTTGTGAAGAATAAAGGCAGATAAAATATTCAAAAAGCTATTTCTATTTTTTTCTATTTAGATCCAAAATAAGTGTAAAAACCTGCTAATTTTTAAAATATGTCATATGTAAATTTATGAGAGTATTAATAAATTAGAGGTTTTAGGAAGCTGTAATAAACCCATATATTTTTACGTGTATATTTAATGACCAAATTTTATGCAAAAAATAGAATTAATCTGTTTTAACCAATAGAATTAACCTGTTTTATTCTTCTACATAGCAAATGGACAAGAATTAGCAGCTCTATGATTTGATGCAGATCTCAGGTGGACAGAACTGTCTCTTTAAAGTCTTTCTCTTTTTCTCCATTGGCAGCATACTAAATCCCAGCTTTTCTGAGGCAAATGCATTGGTATGCCCATATTAAAGCAAAGATGGAAAGTAATGTATTAAAAATTAGTTCTGTCACTTTTAAGGCTACTGTGAAGCCCAAATGTGTCAGATCAGGAGATGACACAACACAGAGAGATGGTTAGAACACGAAGCAGTAAGTATTCTTTGGTTAAATGTTTGTGTGTTTATTCCTATACTTTGATGTAGATAGTATCAAGACACTAACTCTAGAAGACTTAAACCATCAAAGATTTGTTTGAAGTACAATGAAAATAGACAGATCATCCAAAATGTAAAGTTACTTTAAGAATGAAACTCCAGTTTATCAGATTATTTAGTAGTAGTGTGCTCTTGTCAAAAACTTACTACACCCTTTTATATTAATTACTTGCAGCTGTTGAAAATGTCATCTATATGTTAACTGTGAATAGGCTCAAAACACATAGTAATTTAACTCAAACTTTACAAAACCAAAAGATGTTCATAAGACAAAGGAAAGGATGAAAAATACCAGAAAATAAACCTGCTTTTTCTGACCTGAGCCTCATGAGCTCACTGAGAAGGCTAAATCAAGGCACAGATTGAATTATAAGGAAATGTAGTTCTGCTACCAGAAAAGCCTCAGGACACATCTATTCTGGGACATATAATACAGAGCAAGTTGTCTACCTAGGAGTTCTAGAAATGAAATGTGCTCTAAAACCTCTGTAATCAAAACTAAAAATGTTATGACGGAGTTATACTATTTTTAAAAAACCCTTTTAATCTATAACTGTGCTGTTTTGTTGCCTTAGGCTATCTTGAACTGTTCTTAAATTACTTCTTTTTACTTGGTTAGAGTTGTTGATGTCATATTCTAAATGGCAGGATCTAGGAACAAATAATGTTTTTGATTCACTGTTTATCTTCATGATAATGGGCAGACATTAATAAGAATGACTGTTACTTGTATTCAACAAATGCCTGCTTTCATTTTTATGCCTTGCAGGAAGATAAATCCTATATTTAGACAGTTGTACTCCTCTTATGGCTTTTATTTGCTCTGGGGACCAGAAGAGGAGATTGTAATTTCCCGTTGACTATTATCTGCCATTAAGGTCCTTCTGTTACAGTATTTGCAGGTAGAAATGAAATTTGTCATGTTTGTTTTGTCTTTTGTTTGTTTTTTTCCCCCCTTGTAGCTTGGTATTTTGCAAAATATTTATAAAGCTTCCTGCATTTTGAATCTGTTCACATGACCTGTAAAAGTCGATAAAGTACTCTACAGGAAATTAAATCACAGATAATTCCATTAAAATAAGCATTGCATTTGAGAGGAAATTCTGAAAAAGTCAGACTGTCTGCTTGCTCATGGAAACCATAATTTTGCTGAGAAAAACCCCACTAATTATCTTCAGAAATCTAAAAGTCAAATGTTCAGATTTGATCCAGTCACTCTAGACTTTCTGTAGTCAAGAGAAGAAGTAACCTCCACAGAATCACCTCTCATTTAAGAAGTATGAGCCCATTGGCTATAAAGCTCTCAGGGACTATAAAGCAAAGTTAGACCTATAATTTCTATACATCTAAAATTGAGTCCAATTTTCTTTATTCATGGTGTTAAATTGTTTTCACACCTATAAGCAGTGACTATGAAAGATGAAGCTAGGATTCCATCATCAGAATGTACAATTTGAGAGCTGGAACCCAAGATAAGGCCTGTAATTTATTTCATATGGGACTTCTTCAGCATGAGTTAAGAGGGAAACATCTTGAGGATAAAGGCGTATATTTTCAGCACAACAAGGTGTATGGTTTGTTGAAAACTTGGTATTTTGAGTGATTTTTCCTTTCTAAATCAGAAAATCACTGATCTGCTACACAGGTTTTTAAGTTCAAAAACTTCATTTCTTCAGCAAAACTTGTGTGTCTTCAGCAAGCAGAATCATAGTAAATGAGATCAGTGTTCAGAAACAGATTTGTGACCTTAGAAAAAGGATCTGTAGCTTGTACTGGGATGAGCACCCATGCTATCTTCTACCACATGTTCAACAGAATGTGCAGGAAGTCACTAAAACAGATGTCTGTATTATAGCAAGATAGCGTATTTTACATGCTCTACAAATGAGAATGAGCTTGGGAGTGCTCTCGTGAGTAGATGTAAACATAAATATTATACTTAATGTTTGGAGTTTTTTCCTTAAAAATGTTGTTTTTTCATAAATCACACTCTTTGTACCATCATGTATTTGATCAAAATTAGCTCAATTCCTGGGAGCACAAGAAAGATATGAATAAAATGTAAAAATTATGTACTTTAACAAACAATTAGCATCATTATTTTTTCAGATTTATTTTAAATCACTGGCACATAGAATCTGTGTTCCAGTTAAACACAAGAGCCATAGAAATAGTGCTAAGATTTTTTTCCTCCATTACTTTTCTTTTGCATAAATGGATTTACTTTAACTTCAAACTGCAACACACTTTGACTTTCGTGCTTCTTAAAATCAAGGCTAAGAAATAATTTCCTAAAACATTTTGCTGAGAGCCAGATTCACTCTATCAGCTTGCAGTTCCATTTGTGGTTCCCCAGAACCTCTTTATTTAGCTACCTTCATTGTCGACAGTAGATTTTTTGAATATCTGTAGTAAGCCTGAATATCCGCAGCCAATCTTTTCTCGCTACAGAACTGACAGACTCGTAGAGTGTTCTCTGAAATCTGCTTTTTTCCCCAACTTTATCTACACCATTAACCACATTCACGTCAAAGGGATATATATGTATGTATGGACAAGGGAAGCAAAGCCCTGTGCTCCTCTGCGAGATCTACTGACTCATACATGGAACAATGTTCCTGGACTTTGCTTTGTAGTATAAACCACAATGCTATAGATCAAAGAATTCTTCATAAAAACGTATTTCATGCTATGTATATATTCGGTTTGTGTGGCACGGATTTGTTTGGTTTTGTTGTTTGNAGTGACTTCTATGAGAAGCTGCTCAAAACTTCCACCATGCCAGACAGAGCCAATGCCAGGTGGCTCCAAGACGGACCTGCTGCTGGCCAAGGCTGAGCCCATCAGCTGCAGTGGCAGCAATAACAGATTTAAGAAGGAAGAAAAGTTACTGTGCAAGAGCAATTGCAACTGGACAGAAGAGTGAGAATATGTGAGAGAAATAACCATGCAGACACCCAGGCCAGTGAAGAAGGCAGGGAAAAGGTGGTCCAGATACTGGAGCAGAGATTCCCCTGCAGCCTGTGGTAAAGACCATGGTGAAGCAGGATGCTGCTCTGCCACAAACCACTGAGCTAAACAGAATCCATGTTACTTTGGATAGTGTCACATGAAATCAAACCAAAAAGAAAGAAACCTTACATGCACACACATAAGTTATGGCTTAGGATCCTAGGGTCACACAAGGGAATGTATATATACTATGTTGTGTGAATGTGACAGCATTTTTGAGGAAGGGGCAGCACTGAGCCGTATGAACGTGCAAATTTACCTAGTGTCCAGGAATGCCCAGGAACTAGCTCTTCATCCTGCTCTATTTTTTTTTAAAAAGAACTCTTGTAAAACTCCAGTAAGAAAACTTTCATAGGTCTCTCAGGATATTCACAAGACAGGTAAAGATTCTTGGGGTTTGGGTTTACTTTCATAAAGGATTATCACAAAATATTGCACCAAATAACACTTTTGAACACTAAAATACTGTTTCAATATTAAGTATTTAACAGAATTTTTCACTACGCAAAGAGAAGAGCTATATAACCTGAGAGAGCACTAGATGCCATCCGGCCTATCATATGGCATCTTCCCTGGTAGGTAGGAAGTGAACATCTGGAATACTCACAGTCTAAAGAAAACTTGGTAACTTCTTTTTCTGAGATAGACAACTTTAATTATGACAGTTATCCTGTTGATCAACAGGTTCTTCCTGTAAAATATCTTTTACACTGTACAAAATTATTCCTGTCAGAATAGGAACTTAACCCAGAGCCATTATCACATGGTTTCAGGAACAGTGACTAGAGATTATACTGTTTGCCATAAGCATTTAATATTACTGTTTACTCAGTGGTTTTGCTGATGATTGAAGTTAGGGAAGTCAGAGATGAATTACCAAATATTTTACCATGCTTTATGTGTGTGCACAAAGCCATTATTGTCATGTAGAATTTCTTCTAAATCTTAAAACCAGACTACTTCCCTGAGTCTGTCATGGCAGCATCATTACTAACCTATTCCAGTACAATGTATTTTATTTCAAGCATCTTATCTCCTTAATAACGTCCCTCTATACTATATGCATGTGCATATAGTATAACTTAATAAGTTAAATAAAATTAAAATATTACAGTCTTTAATTACAATGTATGTTCCATTTAAATGTCTGGAAGAGAACCAACACTTGTGAGTTATTTTGACTTGAAAAGATGTTATGTAGTAACTCAACATGAGAGTACAATATATGAATCCAATTGTTTAGATGTAATATCAACAGTCAGTTTACTCTGAGACATTGTCTGGTTATAAAGAATAACACAAGAATAGGCTACAATATGTGTGTGTTTATTGCGTTAAACTCACTTTCTCCAAAGAGACCTGCACATCTAAACAATTACATAATCACTGAAGACAATAATGTTTATGGACTGGATTCATTTTGTCTAGATCTCACCCTACTTGGTATTTTGTATGTATGATATTACAGTGACAGAGGCTGATAGTCTGCTTTTAGGACTTTACATCTTTCCTTCCTCCTCCATACCACTTCTCAACACCATAATTTTGCTAAGATTCCCACTTCAAATTAAATAAAATTATTTATTTAATCTGGATAATTTACTATCATTTTATTTCCAGAGTTAAGATGATGATGAACTGAAGCAGTAAAGTTTTAAAATCTCTTTAACCTGGAAAGTTAAATTTATCTTCTGACATTCAAAATGAAAACAGTAGTTCACACCCTAAGCAGCAATTCAGTTTTCTGAATAATAAACACACCTGGTGTTAAGAGGTGACACTCAAATCTGCCTAAAATTATCCTTGTTGCTTAGCTGTATTTGTCTGTACATTGGAGAGGTGTCTGTTATGAGGTAAGCGGTATCTACTTGTCTTTAAGTTTTGATTGTGATTCAAGGTTAGACAAGACTTTTATATGGGTTCAGATAGAGAACAAGCAAAGACTGACTCTGGCAAATGGTTAGGATAATTGATTAAAGAGAAAACAGTTGGACAATCTTCTCCATGGTAGGAGAACAGATTTAATTTTGAAATTTTATCCAGTGTTCTCTAGTAGAAAAAATAGTAGCGAAAATGTACTTAACATTTCCAGGAAATAACTATAAAACCAGAGTTTTGGTCATCACAATAAAAACTCTGGATTTTTAGATTGAAATGGTGTTTTGAGGTTAGGGTGTTTTAGTTAGTTAAATATATATGTACATATATCCATGATTGTATGAATCGTCTCTGGAATTTATGCCCACAAATGGCTCACATGAAGGTAGAAGAAATTTATGGCATGAACGTCAGCCTCAGTCATGCTGTGCTGAGATGTGGATTTCAGCACTGCAGGGTAAGGTAAGCAGAGCAATCTTCTGAATGGTAGACTGTTAATATTGAAGGTTAGACAGCATCTGAAGTTGAGTAGAATGTGAAGTCCATGTTACTGATCTGTTTTATCATTAATTATTATTTAGTGGAAAAAAGAATTCAGATATATCAGTAATATCCCACTTCCACTCTCTAGCATATTTTTACAGAGACCTTGAATTTTGGTATTACTTTTATGATTAAGGTCCATTTCAACTGGAAAACTAAAAAGCATATTCATCCCTGATAATCCACATTCTGGATTCTGGTAGCTAACATTTAACGCACACAAGCACAGGTAAAGGAAGCCCGGAGGTCTGGCTGGTGTGTCCTCATCAAGGCAGCAGCAACACAAAAAGGGTTCAAGGGCGAGCTCCTCACCCGAGGGAGCTTCCCCTAGGCAGGTGATCAGGCTTGCAGGTGGAGACAAAGAAGGAGAGAGGAGACTCTTCGTATAGATTCCACGCAGGGGTTTATTGAGGTGAAGATCCAGGGACGAAAAGCCGAAAACTGAGGGGGTCCAGGCATTTTTATACTGGGGATGGTAAAGGCAGGGATAAGGAATACAGCCAATGAGATAAGGGAAGGGAGGCAGGGTTTACAGTGAAGGAGCCAATGGGAATAACACATAGGAGGGACTTTGGGAAGGAACCAATGGGGTGTCGAGTTCAACAGAACTTTCTAGAACCTATGCATATTAACTAAGGGAGATGAATATAACCAACATATATAAACCTGGGAGGGGAAAACATGGACCAACGACAGCAACATATGCAAACCACGGAACCAGGGGCTTGTGGGCTCTCACCCTAACCAGGGAGTGAGAAATCAAACTTGATTCTTTGACCACCACTGCTTGGGGTTGGTGTTACCCCTAGTGATCTGGGCGGCCTCGGCCACCTGCACCACCACAAACATTTTTTCTTAGCCAGAAGAAACTGTTTGTTCAAATTACTGAGTCTGAAACTTGCTTAAAGCCTAGATACTTGACCTCCAAAGTAAATATTCTGTGGGTAGGTAGGTTTAATGATCAAAAAATCAGACAGCAAAAATGCTTTTAATATTAATTATATGTGATCTCACTGAGAGTAGTTCTGTTTGTCAGTGACAGTAGTTCAGGTATTAGATACTGGAATACCTGTTCTCTGCAAACCAGGAGGCTACAAGTGAGAGCAGTCAGCACAGACTATCTAGAAAGCTTTCAGGGAGTCTGTAAAGGAAAAGCTGCATGTTCAATTACACAACTTCCTGCGTCCTGGATAAAATCATCAGAAAATTTAAGTCATGACGCAGCAGAATGAGTTTAGAGATAACACCTAGATTTTTCTGATTTTGCATGCTAAACTCATTTTCTAACTCTGTCCCAATTGGGATCAGGTTTTCAAAGGCTATGTAAAATTTTTTACGTATTTTTTTTTTTTTTAATCTGATGTTTTTCAAACCCCAATAGGGTAACATATATATATGTTCATTCTATAATCAAGAAAGACTGTTGAGAGTTGATTCCATTGTAGAAAAGTATTTACAACATACGTAAATTAGAAAAAAAAAACCAATAAAGAATTTCAATTGAAAACTTAGTGGATTTTATTCTGTGCTGTTGTAAAGTTACTTTCTATCTTCCACTAAATGGGAATAAGCAATGTGAGTGGTAAAAATATTTCTTTCACCATTTCCAGTATTTTAACAGTAGCATGCTAATGTTGCTATTTACAAGAAGGTAATACAATTTCCCCCAATATCTGCTTTTACACCTTCATACAATTTATTGGCTTTTGGCTCTGTTTACAATAGGCTTGCTTTCTGATCTTCTGTCACTAGAGAGCAAAAGGTAGACTTGGTGATTAACCTTTCTCCACCCCATCTGAGTGAGAATAATTCTCTTTTCTTGCACTGTAATAGGTACTAGTCATTACTTATGACCAAAAAATGATGTTCAGATGCCATATAGTGATATTGTTACAGGATAGCTCTGCATGCAAAAATCGAAATCAATTATAACAGCCTGAAGTTGACTTTATGTGGTGTTACTGGAATTGTCTCCTATTTTCCTATCTTTGTTTTACTCATTTCTTTTCTTAGAGAAACAAAATCTTCCTGTAACTCCTTGCTAACAAACTTCATGGAAAGCAAGCTCTATGTACCTATTCACACACACAGTAGGTTATTAACTCTCACTAAGGGAGAAGAAGAATGCTTACCATAGTTTAGTCTAAGCAGATAATAATAATTATGCAGAAATAACATATGTTACAGTGAGAAGCTACAATAAAAAGTTTTGATCCTGTATTAAACTCTGTGATTGCATCCATGTCTGCTTTCTAAGTGGCTCTTTGTCTTAGTGAACCGTCTTGAATGTTTGCACTAGTTTGCTGACCAAAGACCAAGTATCAGAAATAAGTTAGATCAGCACTATGACACACTGGACCTTAAAGCCATAGAAGTTTAGAATAAACAGCTTTCCCAGAGCTCAACATTTTTGATAACAACAGTATGCATGGATTTATACAGATGGAACCATGAATAAATGGTTTCTGTATTATTTTATTAAATTAAAAAAACCCACTTCTATGAAGTAATGTCTCCCATTAAGTATTAATGCACATGAATAAAATCCCACAGAGCCTTCTCTGAAGAATAGCTGAGCTTTTCCAGCTCATCAGAATCCCCTCATATGAAAGATGCTCCAGACCCTTAGCCATGTTCATATGCCAGACTTGCTCTGCACTGTGTCCATGTCTCTGTTGTACTGTGGAACCTAAAACTGGATCATCTCCCTGCTGTCAACATTCCTGTCAATGCAGCCAATGAGACTGTTGATCTTGGCAGTGTGGGCATGTTGCTGGCTCCTGGTCAGCTTGTTGTCCAACAGGACCCTCAGGTCCCCTCTGCACAGCTAATTTCTAGCCAGTCAGGCTCCAGGGTGAACTTGATACAGGACTTGGTATATCCCTTCATGAGGTTCCTATCCACCCAATTCTCTGCTTCACTGAGGTCTGTCTGAATGGGGGCATATCCATCTGTTGTATCACCTACTCCTCCCACATCTGTATCATCTCTGAACTTGCTGAGGATGCTCTCTTGACCCATTTTCAAGCCCTGAGGTGTACCACTGGTGATTGGGGTCCAGCTGGAATTTGTGCCCAACCTTTCAGCTACTTTTCAGTTCACATCACTATCTATTTATATAAACCAACTTATTTATCTAACTAACCCAGATCGCTTACTAACCTATTTGGTAATTACCATCAGATTCCTAATAAATACAATAAACTGTTTGGGTATCAGAGGAAGTTATCTATGAAGACATTATACGAAAGCATCTGATATTATTATGGAGTAAATATCGGAGGACTAAAAAGGAAATGTAAGGAAATAAAATAACTTCCAAGTAAGAAAAAGTCTTTCTGAATTACAGAAAAGCATTTTAGGAAAAACTGTTTAGAAAGATAGAAAATCAGAGTCCCAAATTACAATGGTAAAAAATCAGAGGTATATAACTGATAAAATGTAAATGTCAAGTACAAGGAACATAAGGCCCAAAAACTTACTGGGCATGGTTAGATTAGCAAAATATGATACTGAATTTTTTTATCATATAGTCACATCTCTTCTTTTAAGAAACTTTTTTTCCAGGAGCTCCAAGAGAAGTGCTACTGTGCTCTGTAAACTATACCTGCATGGTACATTTGTCACTAGTTATCCTATAAATGCAGAGAGGAATTCTTAACTGAATACCCAGGGTGTGATTTCGTGCATATTTTTTCTTCTTTCAGCCAGAAAAGCCCCTAAACTGAACTCAAAGCTGAGAGAAATTTGAAGCCGCTTCATGCATATTTGGGATTCCTAGCCTAAAAAAATAGAATGAAAATAAATTTGAAGAGACAGACATCAGTAACCCTGAGCAGCAAGGGAATGAGCCAGTTGTTTAGGTGTATATTTTTAAAGGAATGTGTGCAATATGATGGGATTGATGTAATGACTTCATTTCACTTTAAATAATACCATTACTGCCTATGACTTTATTGGTCAACGATAAGGAAAGAGAAGCTATAGTGTGATGATAGCATGCTTTAAACATAGCTCCAAATCGTAGAGTATCACAGAATAAGCTGAGTTAGAAGTGACGCAATTAAATATTGTCAATATATGAATTATCAGTGAGCTGAATAGCTCTCCATACCCCTCTAACTATATTGACCAGGTGTCCACTGATTACAGTGACAGATTAGAATTTCTAGGTTTTTACTCCACATGTGTTCCATGTACACAAATACAATAAAGAAAATACATGTCAGCTGAAATCAGGAGTTAAATGGATAGTGGAAAAATGGCTGAAAGAGCTTTGAGACTACTGTCATGTCATAACAGCTGGGTTGCACAGTTAAAAAAAAACCCCAAAAACCCCAGAAGTTTTGAGGATTTGTGTGATCAATCATTTGCTTGACTCCCTTCTACCAAGAATTGTTTCATTTGTTTTGTTTAAAGAAGTGGTTTTTTCTCTGATGGATGCATAGATAGAGTCTGCAAATGCAGCTCTGCCTTCAGCAGTTGAACATTTTTTCAAGCCATCTCGCATCAGGCTGATGTGAACTGACAGAACTTACACCCAGGTGTCATTGTCTAACATGCCTCTTGACAAAAAAATATGGCTTGACAGATATTTTTCTGTTTCACCTCTCCGTGCAGTGTTCCTTTTAACAGGAAATGTTAAAGGACTATTTTTCAAGTATGCAAAAAATTTCATGTTCAAGAAATCCTCCTATGTGCCTGCAGAGCCTCATGATTTCTACACATAGACTCATTTGTTGTCCACACGTACTTCCCATTCTTTCTGTAACTTCCTCTATGAGGCTCTTCACTATACTACAGCTTTGAAAAATTATGGGAATTCTTTTTGGTTTCATGTCTAATTCAATTTCTAGATGATGGAATGAAGGGTTTGGAAACAGATGATTGACTGATAATTCTGGCAAATAAGGAATTTAATATATGACTGGAAAACTTCAAATAATTTCATTGTCAATAAATATAAAGTAGAAGCCTACCAAAATTTTATTTCTAATAAGAGTCAGAAATTATATGTAAGGCTTGAATAGTTCAGAATTATGTTTTGCTTTGTTGTTTAATTTCAGATTTACCAATTCAAACTGTATGTGCTGTATCAACAGTTGATAAATAGTAACAAATACTGGATAAGATACCCTTGATATTATACAAAGTATCTTATTCTGCTGCTTCTGGTGAACAAATTAGGAACCTAAAAAATTACAAAGGAAGTCCTTTTATATACTGGCAATGAAGTGCGTAGCAGTAAAACAGCATAGTTTTGTTCAATGTAGAAAAGAAGGTAACAGTTTCATAGAAGAATCGTACCCTGGGTGGAGCATGAATTTAATGTTTGGATGACCAGTCTTTAAATCCGTACTCTCTTTATTTAATACATTGCATAAAATTATCCTGAAGAATATCCTAGTCTGGGGAAAAAATTTTAAAAAAAATTTAAAAAAAGGAAAAAGTGTTTCATACTGATATGAAAACATTAAGAAAATCTACAGTTGAACATATGGAGGTGATGCACAACCATCAAGGGAGGCATGAGACAGCACTGACATAAAAATGCTATGAAGTCATCCAGTTAATGCCTAAGGTCCTTCTATTCTCTGAGCATGCAGACCATAACAAAAAGAGCAACATACCCTATGTGCACTTCAGACGTTAAAGGAACATGAGATACAGGTTGTGGTCAGTCAGTGAAGAAGGGCAGAAATGGACTGCATTCATGCAACTGATGGTTTGACAATAATGTGACAAGAACCAGTGGGGAGGTAGTAAGACCTGAACTGTCACTGACAGTAACTATGCAGAGCTGAAGTTCCTAACTATTTTGTGACACGTTAACAGCAACACAACAAAGTGTAGCAGACAAGTACACACTATCAGAGACCATCAGAGACCTAACAGTTGAGACAGTAATAGAATGGCTCAGGGATGCACATTTTGGTCACAGCAAATGTAGCCAAAGCAGAGATCCGTGACACCTTGAACCACAGTTGTCAGTGATAACCCTATGGCATCAATTGCGGCGGCGCTAGCTGGCCACTGGGATGCCCTTGGCGGTCTGTGGGGTCGGCTGCTTATGGTGCGCCACCCGGGTAAGGAAAGCCCGGAGGTTTGTTTATTGCTGCGTGCTCAAAAGAGCAGCACGACACACAAAAGCAATCAATGACGCAGCTTCCTCACTCTAAGGGGCTTCCCCCCAGGCAGATGGTCAGGTGTGCAGGCAGAGGCGAAGGAGGAGAGAGGGGTCTGCAGCATGGGTTCCATCGGTTTATTTCACGGAGGGTCCAGGAGCTGGAGACCAGGAACAGGGGCAGGTACAAGGGTTTTATACAGGAACAGGAAGAGGCAGGATAAAGGGTCACAACCAATGGGGAAAGGGAATATGGGAGGAGTCAGCAGGGAAACAGCCAATGGGGGGCAAATGAAGGAGGGATTAACACAAACAGCCAATGGGGTACCGAAGAGGGGAGAACATTCTAGAACTCATACATATTAAACAGCGGAAATGCATAAACATAAGTTTCATCCAAAAAACTAGGAAGGGATTACAGAAACCAGTGGGCTGACATAATGTAAATTGGTGCTGCAGGGGACTGTGGGAACTCGCCCTAACTGGAAGGTGACTTACAGGGAGTTGCAGTCTCCAACAATCAATTTCATGTTACCCTGTACTCCCAGATCCTTTACAATATAACTGATATAATTTTAAAATAGTAAGTACTGTATGTGCAGTGAGGACAGGATGGCATAAAGAAGATGGAGCCAGATATGACAGTAGGTCAAGAAACATATAAGAAACATAAATTCTGATTAAAATAGGAAAAAAATTACTATGAATATCAACAAAAACTGGAACAAGTTAACCAGGGAGGTTGTTCTGTGTCTGCCATTGGAAGTAATCAAGACTTGACTGGACTAAACCTTGGGCAACCTCATCCAATTTGATCTATTTTGAGCAGGATTTGAAGTATATATTCTCTGGATATCCCTCCTAAAATAAATTGTTCTATGGTTTTAATATGTACTGTTCCAGATTTCCCTATGGTAGTGCTCTTGTGGCTGTGATGATCAAAGCACCTAATAAAAAACAAGCTTTGTAGAAACACATAGCATCTCTTGGCAGAAGGGGAAGTATACAACCTTTGGAGAATGCAAAATACTTTCTTAAAATTTGGGTTAATACACATTTTAGATGATTTATTAGTATTTTACTTAGTTTTAGTGATTAGATATTCACACTGCATGTTCATAACTCTTCAGTGTCCAATGGTATGTCACCAAGGTGGTGAATTAACCAGGTTCCAGCATTTGTGGAAGTGAAAGAATTTCATGGCCTAACTTCAATGTTTTTCTCCTCAGGTCTTGTTATTCATGCTAGACAATGTTCATAAAAATCAATGCATTATATATTTGGTTCAGAATTTGCATACCCAATCCTTTTGGCTTTACCAGTGTTGTCTCTTTCTGTCCTTGTCCCTCCATTTTATCTCACAAAATCAGGAGATGCCTGTAGAAGATAAAATACTATATATAAAAAAATATATATGCATTGAAAGTAACTATAAATATACAGACAAACAAAAGAATTTTTTACAAATAAGAGTCCTAAGATTTTCTTCCCTTTTATGTTAGCGGGAATAGAGAGGTAGAAAGCAGAACAGAGTGATAACAGTGATTATTAAAATAAACACATACCACTATAAGATGCACTTTACTTTGATTACTGTGAAGGAATAATCATTTTCCTGACTTCTTTTTCATGACCTGTGTACTCATGTTAGATGTCATCCTGCCAAGCTTGGAAAACGCTTTCAAATAAAAAAAATACATTGCATACGATTTATGTTCCCTTTGTCCTTTTGTGATTTTCCATTGCTATTAAGATTGTTTTCCTGCAGATTCAGCTATTTCAATTAGCATGTTGTTCCAAAGGTTCTTTGCCATGCATTTGTTGGACATTTTTATGAAGGCAGTACATCTTTTTCCTTTTAAATTCAGTTTCATATTTTACCTTTTATTATATATTAAACCGTTCTAGTCATATATATATTAAAATACATTTAATTCTTTCCCCTATGCTGATAAAACACCGATGTCAATCACAACTATATGAAAATTTCTGCAAACCTAAAAATTAAAGAATCTTTAGTTTTGGTCCAGATTTAAAATCTGAATCTGTCCTAATAAAATGTGCAGGTCATCATTTGTACTTCATGATCATGAATCCAGAACTGAAGGAGTTGTATATTTTAAGTATATTCATTTGAACACATATATTGGCTAAAAGTCAACAAAACTTTTTTTTTTGTATATGTAGTTTTTTGTCCATCTGGTACAGATGATCAAAATAGTAAAATTAATATGAAAAATTTTAAGTCTCAGTCCTACTATCCTCATTAACATGGAAATAAAACCATGTTGTAATTGTGAAATTAATAAGCTATTTGGGAAGTAGTTGGTTAAAGACTGATGAATGTGACCCTAAACTGAAAGGTTACACTTGGAATAGTACAGCACAGCTGTTTCTTTCCTTGAAAATTTATTTGCTTGGAAAAGAAACAAGTATTATCTACAAATTTTGAACTGCATTGGAAAAAATAAAAAATAAGATACAATATCTCCTTCTGTGTGTTTACAATAGATCACCTTAAAGTAATACAGCTCTTCTTAATCTTTAAAAATTCAGTTTATTTATTTTTTTGAATATTTAAAGAGGCCTAAAAGAAGACTTCAGAGGGACTTTTTCTGATCGTAATTTTTTTATTGCCAATGATCAATTTCATTTCTTTTCCTATTAAAATATTCTCTTTTAATCTCTTAACAAGGATAACAAGGATATGTTCACAGAAAGATTTAGTGGTGGATTAGGCATAGAAGGGACAGATGAACTCCTTTAGCATGTATCTTCACATATGGTCTGAATTCAGATCATGAAAAAATTAATTTATACTGAAAAAAAATACCCTTAAAATAATTTTTTTAAAAGTTAAGTTGTTTTAATGGTTCACAGAATGAATGAGTAATCCAAATTTTTCTCTAATGTCTTATCAGAATATTGCTTCCAATAGTGTCGTAGTTTAATATGCAGTTAGCTTTATCTATACATGAATGGTCCTCACTTCTGTTACCTGTGCCAGATAAGATGATTTCATTATTATATGAAAAAAAGAAAAATAAAGTTAAGATTCCTAAATTAGCTACCAAAATTAGAAAATACTTGTTACAGTCTTCAACTAAATGATTGGATATCAGTCAATTATGTATCAGCAAACTGCTGATGCTAGGGAACTTCTTACCAAATGTCAAGCTCCATGTCCCAATAATTGAAATTCTAGATTTGCTTAATTAGATAATTATATTTACATAAACTAACATAATAGTTATAATTATTTGTGGAATAAACTCAGTAAAGGGAAAAAGCCTCCGCAACCTGCAAAACTTTGGATCATTTCTGATATCCAAAGAAAGACTTCTAATTGAAAGAAAACATTAGCCACAGGGAAAAAAAACCCAAACAAACAAGTTAATTATAGGCATTGCTGACTGCAGTGACTCTTTCTGTAAAACACAAGCACAGGTCTATGTGTGTCACATGCCTTTTTTTTTTTTTCAATTTGACTTAAAAAAGGAGACAAATCCTTATACCAAATTAGAATAAGATTTAAATAAAAGTGGATTGCATACATTGATAGGTTTGTATAGTTAACACGGTAAATCTGTCCTATATCTAAAGTATAGCACCTTAACTCACCAGCTCCGCACGTGCTTTACTTATATAAGATACAAAATTAAAATCTTCCAGCAGCATGCACTTTTTATGATGCAAGTATTACAGAACATAATTATCACCCATTCTAAGAAAACTTAGTAGGTTCTCCTTCCTGTTTTTGCTCAGAATGTTAGCCCAGACACTTGCCAGTTACCATAAGTCCATGCAATGGATTGGTATCTGGTCCTTGAAAGTCTCATGGCTAGAAAGTGGCAAGTTCAGTGGCTCAAATAGATGGATCTAGGTATTGTTTCAGAGCTCTTGGGATATTTCATCTGACTCTCCACTTCTCAATTCAGAAGGATGTAGGTCCCCCAGCTGTGTCACATCTTCCAATTTTGATCTTAGATGCCTGTGGACCTCTTACAATGCAGCAGAAATTTATACTTAGCTTACTAAATTAAGGCCAGTGAGTTTTTTCAAGGACCAACACTCACACTTCCTTTTCCCTGGCACCTTCATCTCTTGTGCGATACCTTTCCAAAATTGATGCAATTGCCTAAACATGACCAATTGTGCTGGTTTTGGCTGTGCTAGATTAAATTTTTGCTTTCCTGGAAATGTCTGAACATCTGCATTCTGTTAGGAAGTAGTGAATCAATTACTTATTTATCTTTGTTTGTCCTCACAGCTTTTGCTTAACCTATTAAATTGCCTTCATCTCAACTCACAAATTTCCTCATTTTTACCCTTCCAGTTCTATCCCCCACCACACTGAGAGGAGGGAGCGAGTGTCTGTGTAAGGCTTAGTTGCCAGCTGGAGTTAAACACCACCACCACTGCATCTGAAATGCTACGGGGTACCTGAGAAATTCACACTAAACTGGAAATTATTCTCAAGACCTGTAGAAGACCATATGGAACATCAACAGAGGAAACTTGGGGTATCGCCCACAGGCACTGGAGATTTAATTTTATACAGGCCTATTAAATCCTAATTGTATAGTCTTTGTTCCATGGTAACAATGTAGCCTGGGCTTTGATGCAGTTGCCTAAACACTGGATTGAACTCAGTGTCATTTGAAGTATGTTCAGATAGTCTGCATATTTTCAGCTACTCCTCCAAAAAGGCAGAGTTATCTTGTAAATCAAATATTATATGTTAGTCTCAGAGATGTCTCAGATACCNTCCTTTATGGAATAGCTATATTAAAGTTAGGTACTAAAATCCCAGTTCTAAAGCCTCTACTTCATCTTGGAGTTACACTTTTTATCATATCAAGCAATAATAATAAGATCTATGCTTGCTGTACACAATCCTACTCCAACTAAAGCATTATATGTTTTCTGTCTAACTCTTACCTATTCATATGGATATCAATATTAATACAGAATATTTACTTAAGGATATTAGAAACCGCTACTGCACAAATCTTTTAAATAACTAATAAAACAAATATATGAAAATAAAAACATTTGTCTTGTCAAGTGTTTATTAAAGTATAGGAAGTAACTTTGGAATATAACTTTTTTTTTTTTAAAGTGTCATTTTCTACGTCCGATAAGCTTATTGAGATACAGATTTTAATTTTCATTTTAAAATATTATTATTGGTAATCTTGCACAATCTTTAAAATAATCTATGAGTTACAGCTAGCGGATTTTACACCACAGATACATTTCTTTACACTGTAACCAGGAGGTCAATGCTAAAAATATGATATTTCTTTGAAGGAGAATGAAGCAAAGCATGAGAAGTACTCTCACAATGATAAGGCAAAAGATGTGGGGTTTAACTGTTACTAAGAGGTGCTTTTTCCCTTTATCTAAATTCATGGCTGTGGACCAAGAACCTACGTACGGTACAGAAGGATACAGATGTTATGCATTTAAAAATCCCGTCTGGTTTCTGCATTTTGGTTGTAGAGCCATGGCCCAGAGTTGTCTTTTAAGGATATGTTTTAGCATATTTTGAATACATACTACTCTGAGGGATTTAAAATTTGACTGGTATGCTAGGTGCGTTGAAAGAATCTGTTCACATTAGGCATATGTATCTTGTGAGTGAGTTACGTCACTGACTGCATCTTTGATGTATAGCAAAAACATCTCATGGGGTTTGCTGAAACAGTAATCTTTCAAAAGCATTTAGGAAGATGCTTCACAGAAGTTCTTGTATCTAGGTGTGGATTTAAATATTATAAACTGCTTCAGATAAAAAAATAATTAAATTACTTTTTTGGTGTTCCTAAAATATTACCAGTCACACGGATACTGTTTTGTTTAAACAGTGAGATAAACCAATACCTCAATTTTAGATTAAATGTTGACCGTCTAAATTGCTAATGAAACTTCTTTATTCTGCAGTCCCTGCATGACCTACTTTGAATTTGATCCTTCAAATTTGTAAGATGCACACATTTGGAAGGCCTGTGCTTTTGTGTGGAGTGATAGTAAAGCACAGAGATTTCAACAGTGGTGGCTTCAGGTAAGATACCAAAATTGTCTCTTAAGAAGCATAACTCATCTGATCTATGAACTTCAGAGTCTCAAGATATTTTCCCTATAACCAAAAACCCTTAAAACCCCATAACTATAGTAAATTACAGGTGATGGTGTAGCCTAGCCAAGAGTACCTCCTAACCCTTTCTTTTTGAATCTGGTTTACTGAAGATCTAACTATAAAGATGTCAAAGGAGGAAGGTGTCACAGAACTTTGGCCTCTACTCCAAAGACTCTAGAAAGACTTTGGGCTATAGTCTAGGAAAGAGATCTTCTCCCTCTGTATGATGTTCAGTTCCTAGCCTTTCCTCACTTCAGTGGATTACTTGTTCTCTGATGGTGCAAAAGTTCCCTAAACAGTCAATAGAGAGGGAGTAGTCAAGAGTGCATCCTGACTGTCAAGGAAGGATTGCAGGTTTCTCCTTTACTTTACAGGAAAACTCAGAGCACATATGAAAACAGCATAAATTTACATGCCAAGAGCGAAAAGTCGCAGAATCACGGAACAGCTGGGGATGGAAGGCACCTCTTGAGATTGCATAGTTGTGCTGGGTTTGGCCGGGGTAGAATTAATTGCCTTCCCAGTGTCTGGTACTGGGCTGTATTTTGGATTTGTGCTGAACACAGGCTTGATAGCATAGAGATGTCATTGCTGAGCAGGGCTTACATAGAGCCAAGGCCTTTCCTGTTTTTCATACTGCCATGCTAGCAAGGAAGGAGGGGGTGCATGGGAGGTTGGGAGGAGACACAGCCGGGACAGGTGACCCAAATTGACTAAAGGAATATTCCAGACCACATGGCATTATGCTCAATATATAAAGTTGGGAAAAAGAAGGATAAAGGGCAGAGTGATGGCATTTGTCTTCCAAAGTCACTGTTACGTGTGATGGGTCCCTGCTCTCCTGGAGATGGCTGAACACCAGCCTGCCCATGGGAAACAGTGAATTAATTTTTTGTTCTTCTTTGCTTGGGTGCATAGCTTTTGCTTTCCCTATTAACTGTCTTTATCTCAAACCATAAGTTTTCTACCTTTTACCCTACTAATTCTCTCCCTGATCCTGCCAGTGAGGGAGTGAGCAAACGGCTGGTTGGGGCTTTGTTGTTAGCTGGGGTGAATCCACGACACTAGCCCAAAACCCCTGTTCAAACATTGTTGAGTTGGTTAAATCACTTGCACACCCAAAAAAGTGTTTCCTTGTGTTCATGTGAAAATTCATGTGTTTTCATTTGGGCCCATTGCCTCTTGTCCTGTCACCGGCCATCACTGAAAAGAGTGTGTCTCCATTTTCTTTATGCTTTCCTATCAAGCATTAATGCATATTAAAAAGATCCCACTCAGCCTTTCCTTTTCCAAACTGAGTTCTACCTCACTCAGCATCTCCTCCCACAAAAGATGCTCCAGACCCTTAACCATCTCCCTGTGAGCAAAACATGACCTTTGCTGGACATGGCCATAATTCAGTGTGTCCATGTCCCTCTTGTACCATGGAACCTAAATTTGGACCCAGTGGTCCAGATGGGGCCTCTCCACGAAAGAGAAAAGAGCAAGGATCATCTCCCTGCTGGCAACATTCATCTTAATGCAACCCAGGAGGCTGTTGATCTTTGTGGCAGCAAGGGCATGTTCCTGGATCCTGGTCAACTTGCAGTCCACAAGGAGTGCCATATCCTGCAAAATAAAGCTGCTTTTTAACTGGTATATTACCCATCATGAGTTAGTGCATGGGATTATTTCTGCCAAGATGAAAATCTTCCTCTTGTTCTTTAGTGAATTTTGTGAGATTCCTGTCTACACAGTTCTCCATCTTCCTGAGATCCCTCTGAATTGCATCACACCTACTTGGTATACCAATTATTCCTCTGAGGTTTGTTTCATTTGTAAGTGTGGTGATGTCACCTGGCTGATTGCCAGGTGCCAACTAAGGTGCTCTATCATTCCCCCTCCTCAGCAGGACAGGGGAGAAAAATATGACAAAAAAGCTCATGGGTTGAGATAAAGAGAGGGAGAGGGAGATAATTCTATGATTACTGTCATGGGCAAAATTGACTTGACCTGGGGAAACTAATTTAATTTACTGCCAATCAGAGAAACATAATTAGAAATTAGAACAAATCCAAAAACATCTTCTCCCTACCCCTCTGTTTTTCCCAGACTCAACATCACTCCTGACTTCCTTGCAGACAGTTCATAATGCTTTATCTCTGTTGTTCCTTTTTCTATTCAGCTGTTATGTAGTTTGAATGATAATTAAAAATGTGTTGCATAAGACACTATGAACTAAACTCATGCTTTTATGTCCTGTTTCTGCATATGCTTTCTGACAGGCAAGCTTTCATTCTTTACTGTGTTCTTAATTAACCCTTCAAATTCTACTGTCTTGAACCATTTTCCATACAGTTAATGTTCTGTAAATATCTTAGTTATCTTTCTCAGGACTATAAACATAAGCAGTGAACAAAGAAAGACACCCAAATCTAATGCTGAAGAGAAAATGTCAAGTTATACACATAGAAAGACGACAGATGATGACTTGATAATGGTCTTTGTAAAATTCTCTCTCCGAAAAAAAATATAGATTAGGAACTCAGTCATCCTGCATACAAAATATTAACCATTAATTTGAGAAGAAAAATGTGTCTAAACCCAGTATGAATTTTGTTAGTGTTTTCAGAAGTAAAAGAAAAACAAAAAAATGATTCTGTCTGATCAGGGAGCAGCAAACATATGAAGCCAAATGACAAATAATAAATTTTTTTTTTAAAGCAAAAAATTAATTAAATAATGATTACCTTGGACTTACTTGTTTTCAGACTTAAAGGTCTCTTCACAGACATTGTGCTATGTGTTGCTGAGGGTAATAGTCTAAGACAAAGAAAGAAGATAAGCAGCACTTTTGAGAATTCATGTCAGTAATTATTACAACCAGTCAGCAGGAAATTATGCCTTTTACTAAATGATCATGTGAGTTGCTGAAGAGTGATACTTTGTTTAAATGATTCAGTGGGATATGCTGTGTCAAGAAAACCAAAGTTTAAATCAGCCTCTTGGACTATCAGAACCAGTTCTGGTGACAAAGCCTTGATTCTGTGAAGGAGTTCACTAAATGAATCCAGTTTTATTTAGACACATCTCCCACTGCCTTTGGAGTCAAAATTCTAATACTCTTTTGAGAAAAGAATGGAGGAAAACACAAAGTGAGTATAATTTCATTTAAACATAATTTGGATTCACTAGTTCTTCAACTATAAACTCATTATTTATAAAGGGTTACTCATGCAACATTTATTTCTGAATGGTGATTTATTGTGTCCCCAGAGAACACTCAGTGAAAAGAGAAAGGTTGCAGAAGTAGCATTAATACCTGCCTAGGACTATGTTGATTTATTAAAAAAACCCAACCAAACAAACAAAAATAGAGGAAAAAAAAAAAAAAGCAAAAGTGCAAACCACAGGGAAAGAAGCTACTAAGCTGTATAACTTGATTAGGTAAAAAGAGCATTAAATGTGAAAATCCTAAACTCTTTAGCTTTGCTCTTCTGCATATAAATTAGAGATTAGGTAGGAGCAATATGAGCAGTCCCTTTGTAATACATAGGTCTAATTACAATAAATTTAGAAAAGTCTAAGTGTGTAATAAGCACAAAGTAGATTAAGAGTGCATGGGAATTATAAAATGCCTAGGCTTCTTTAAAGCTTCTGATGTGACAGATAAAGTTACTTTTGTTTGTTTTTTTTTTTTTTTTCCCTGTGGGAAACCTATCAATATGCTTGGAGTTTATTCTTTCTTACTTTTATAGCAAGTGTATGAAGTTTAATTAGTAAGAACAAGCTGAAAATAGAAAAAAAAAAAGAATGGGATAGGAAAAGGGCAAAGACTAAAGTAAAATCCATGCAGTAACATAAATGAGATGTTTGAATTAGTAGCCAAACAAAAGTAAAAGAAAAGCAATCTAATATCACTTTTTACTGCTAGCACTGACTGATCTCAAGTTAATTGAGTACAAGACATAATTTCTTCTTATTCCAGTGAGAATTATGCTTCCATCTAAATATGTATTATTCAGCTTTATCAAATATTATCACATCACTTTGTGATATGTCAATGTAAATAAAAGTGTGGAGTCATGTAGTTCCTTCCCACAGCAACACAGGAAGGAGGCAGCAACTTTCATCACTGCAGCCCTTTCCTGGCTTCTCTTTGTACCTGGGCTCAGTGGTCCCTCCCAGCTTTCTATGCAAACACCACAGTTTGCAACTGCAGAGGAGTTGGTGGCTTCAAAGACAATGACAAGGTCTTTCTTCTGAGTGTGTTAATGTGCAATCTGATGATCTTCTTTCTCTTTATATCTGCAGTTTCACAATATAAGTTATTATCCTTGTTGAAGTGAAAAGATTCAAGGGAGGTAACAAAATTGCAAAAGTGAAACTGATACTCAGCTTCTGTTACATATTCAGGAGCAAATTTGGAGCAGATCTTTACTTAATCTCTAACAGATATATATGTAAGAAATGTTGAACTGAATGAGCTGCATGAACACGAATTCATGGCTATAATAGCTGTATCATATATGTACTGTCATTATTTATAATCAGGGGAACACTTGGGGATGATAAATTTCAGTCTATAAAATTCTGAAAAAATTACTGTCAATATTAACACAGGGAAGAAGAAGTAGAGAAGACACGCACAACTTGCTTGGTCATGTTTAGTCCCTGAAAATGTTGTAATTCTGATTAATAAATGTGAAAAAAAGTATAAACCCATTTTACAAAACTGAATAATATCATTTAAGAAAATAAGTGATGTACAATACATAGGACCAGATGTGATAAGGAAAAAAATATGTAGGAGATGAATCTGCTTCTGATGGTCATTTAAACTGAAGTGCAAAAAGTATAAGAAACATTTCATGAATCAAGAGTTCAGTAAAGAAGGCTCCAGTCTCTTTAATGTGCTATAAGGGCCAGTTACTGATAAAAGAAGTACACAATTTCCAAGACCACTTACTTATTAACTGGAACATTGGGTACTTCATGTTAAAAGTGATCTCTGGAAGTCTGTAGCCCAACCTCTACTTGAAGCAAGGTCAGCTGTGAAGTCACACTAGTTGCTAGGGCTTCATCTATCTGGGTCTTGAAGACCTCTGAGGATAGAAGCAGTGTATATCCCAGGATACCGGCCAAGAAATAATGTTTCCTGAGAGAGGAGGAAACCATGCAGGAGAAATCTGGATGAGGCTAAAGAAAGTTGTAAAAAATGTGCATATCTGAAGACATTCAATGTAAGTGTTGCAAAGATTGATCAAGGCCACTGAAATAGAGATTTAGAGTAGATGTGAAGACAAATGTATTACTTTTGTCTTAGATACAGGAACTAACTTTACAATTATGGAAGCAAATCCATCAAATCTAGAGAAGTGCTAATAAGCAACAGATCTTTGAAAGTGTCTTTTAATCAACAATAAGGAAATTATTATTAAAAAATGATCAAACTCCCAAAACTTGACATTTAATTTCAAGAGAAAATTATGTCCAGTATTATTATAATGTATTTGGGCAACACATGCAGCTACTTTTTTATTAAAAACAAAGGAAGGGTAAGGATTACCTTTTAAATGGTCCGCATTTCTGAACTTATGTAAGATATAAATACTAAATAGCTGAAGTTACACATATGATAACATGAAAAACAAGCAAATATTTCTAAGCAGAAGTTATACATGAAAATCCATGCAATGATTTTTATCTATTAATAAGAAAAACTTAAAAGGTAAAAAGCCTTGAATATAGCCCAAGCATATACCTAATAATGAAAACTGGAAAGTAGTTGATTTTGTAAATCTGTTAAAATGACGGTAATGTCATGTGTCAAATAGATTAAAGACTAGATCCAGCCAAGCATGTGAATTACTATATAGGACTTGGGTGGAACTGAGGTTTCTCAGAAAAATGCAGTTGAAAAATCTCTCTTCATTACTAGCCATGGAGAAAACTGAGCTCAGGAATGCGGTTCTTAGCCATAGATGTCTCATACATTTGATGCCCTAGAAACTGTTGCATAGAGCCAGAAAGGCAGGACCCAGCATTCATAAGAAACTGGCACTTCTACACAGCAGTACAGCATCCCACTAAAGTATCTAATACCATTCGAGATGACCTTCACTTGCGACTTCAAAAGCAGGATCACCTTTTGAGCTCCCTTCTTAAATATGCAGACCCTACAAAGATGTCTCAGAAACTGTGGGCTACGTCTCATATGGCAGTACTTAGTACCCATGTAGGGGCAACTAAATGGATCCCCGAGGAATCCAGAGACCTGTTTTTCTGAACAAAGGCTGATATCTTTCTTAGAGAAGGATGATAAACTCCTCTGACTCTAATGCTTGGACTTCTAGATAATATCCTTGAATGCTGTTGGTTTTAGAAGGAATGAACCAGTCTAGGGGGATTAGCACTCAACTATATTTAGGATTCAAACCCCCTGTATTTAGGATTCAAAAAATCTTCAGGGTTTTTTTCAGGTGTTTTTTTTTTTAATCAGGACATCAGGCATCTCCCAAATGTCAATCATAGTTATTTAATGTAACAACCTAAATATTTGATTAAAGAACTGGCTAAGTAAGAGATGCTGTCTACTCCTCTTAGTGCAGATGTGCCTGTTTGTGTGCCATGAATGCGCTAAACTTAAAAAGGATAACCACTGAATCATTAATGATCAGAAAATTCACACTGATGTAAAGAGATGATTCATATTTCAGGATTCACAGGTGTTTTTTGTTAGTTTGGAGTTTTTGTAATCCATTGACTGCTTAAGGCAGTATACAAATAATGCTAGAAATAGCAGACAGAAATGCAGTCTAAAATCAAGAAAAGGTTGAGCCTTGGGACTTCAATCTATTTCAAATCTTATTTAATGATTTCTGTTTTAACGGAGTATTCAGAGTACTGATTTCTACTAGGTTCAAACCTTAAATTGATTTTGTATGAGAAAGAATAAACCACTGAGAAAAAAAAAATAACTAATTAAGTATTGCTGAATATTAGGTTATTTCTTGCACTCATTTGCTACTGCACATTTCTTAGCACACATTTCCCAGCTGCTATCTTTGTTTTGTTTCTCCACCAGTAAGATGGGGATTAGAGTCTGCTAATCAAGGTGTGGTAGCAAGGTTTCCATTAACGGGATCATACAGGCCAAAGATGTAGACTGCTTATCTTATAATTAATAATATAAAGGAGTTCTTACCCCTTTTAGAAGCTGTCCATAATAAAAAACTCAAGGTTTTAAGTTTAAGACAGACCATAAAATAAATTAAAACTGCTGCTGAGGTAAAAACCTCAAGGTTTTAAGTGTAAGACAGCGTAAAATAAATTAAAACTGCTGCATAATTTCTAGAGCAACAGAACCAAATGAGTGTAATTTCCATGATCATTGAAAAAATTAATAAAGCTATGGGTTAATTAATAGAAAAGCAAGGAGAAAATGAAAAGTAGGGGCCGTAGTAAGAAAAGGAAAAAATATATAACAGAATGACACATAGTAAATACAACTTGTGATACAGAACACACATTTAAAGGACTCTGAATTTTACATCCTATGAATAACCAGTCAAGGAATTTGTAGTGCGTGCCCAAATATAAGATCTTTACCTTTAGAATGACAAGGAAATATATTAGTAAAATAAAATTGTACAGTATCTTAAAATTCAGAGATCAAAATCAGTAAAATATTATACCTTGGTGAATAAAAAAATCTTAAGATCTCTTCACACAAGCAAATCACAATGTGTTGAATAATTGATGTGTGAAAGAATACCTTTATTTAACACTAAAATCCATTTTTTTTCCATTTCTTCTGAAATATTTTCCTTACCATGTAGGACTGCATATAAGTTCGTGAATATTTATAAAACATAGGATATTATAAGAACATATATACTCAATCTGGAAATTGCTCTTATTTTTGTTTGTGTCTGGTATGAAGAGGAGTCCAATGTCAGCACTTAACAATCACGTTGATTACTTTCGCGGGAAGTGCTGTGAGATTTTTAGTGACTATGGCTGATTAGAGCCTGAAATGACAGATCATGAAAAGAGCAGAGTCTTTAAATTAGGCAGTTAGCATTTTGAGTCAGGGGAAAAAAAGATGGAGAAAAACATGCACATATTTTATTGAATCTAACTTAGCTCAGCTATGAAGTGAATGAGAAGAATCTGCTGTATTATTCCAGTGCCTTTTCCTACAACATGCAGTAAGCTATTTTTTCACATACATTGCCATATATTGTCTTTTAAAACTAACAAAAGATGAATTTTTATATCACATTTTATGATTTGCTTGTTGTGCTCAGATATTGCAGGGGAAAAAAATGGACACCAATTTCATACAACAAATGTGGTTTAGTTTTTTTAATGCCATTACTTTGTGGGTAAGTATGCGTACCACATATGTATAGTCAACACTGAATAACATACTACACCAAAAGCTGTACTTAAGATTAAAAGAACAGGAAACAAGCAAGGGAGGTGTAATTTTGTCCAAATACAACATTGATATCTGGTTAACTCCCCCATATCTTTCTCTGTATACGTTTTATTCCTAGGAAGGATTACTAAATACTTTTGAGTAGTGAGTGCACACTATAAATTGTATTGTTGGCCAGGAATCCAGCCTGCACTGTTTCTTTGATCTCGGTTCTCAATATAACCACTTGTAAAGCAACCACTAGGAATATTTAGAAAGTATTTAAAATGAGAAAAAAAATATTTTTGAGATTTTCTGTCAAAATACTTTTTTAAAAACAAACAAATAAACAAAACTAACTCCCCCAAAACAGCAAAAGGTTTGAAAACAGGTGCTTCTTAGAGAAGTTGTTGTAAAGATTTGCCTAAAAAAGTCTCAGAATGGGTAAATAGGAAAACTGAGATCAATCTTGGGGAAAAAAACAAAAACAAACCCTTTCTTTTAATCATTTTGGTGTTGAGGCACTGCATCTACTTGATGTGGCTCTGCTGCCACTGCCACGCTGACTGTCTCTGTCCTAAGGCTGTGTAATATTTTGATGGTTACATTGACAAGGGAATGCAGTTAACAAGGTGTGCTCAGACTGTGCCTACCACTCAAGCTGGAATGAATGTTATAAACATTACCATCCAGAAAAATCAAGAGAGTGAGCATCTAAAAAAAATACAGTTCTTGACACAATACTTCTCTTTTGGAAAGGTACTTGACTGACACCTTGGAAGAAGTACCACACAGTAAAATATGCTTCAAACATACCATTTTTCCTGCTGCTTCATATTGTCTGCTTGGTAATCCAGGCCTTAGTGTGTTGGCTATGTCAATACTTGCCTGATACGGTGTTTACTTGTATTGTATGTCCAGGTTTCCTTTTGGAGCTCCATTTTTATAGCCAAACAACATAATAGTACTTTGAACTCACCCACCATTCTCAGAATTACCTGAGAGAATAACCTATGATCTCTTCGTACTATGAATGCTAAGACAATTTTTTTCTATGGAACCTAAACTGACCTTAATCTATTTTAATCTGCAGCAGTATCCCTTGTGGTTTACTGCCCATCAATTGTAGGACTACCTTTCATAACAAATCTAACAATTTTTCTAAAAGAAGTTCAATTTCTCTCATTACAGAATTCCATTGTTTGGAGCCTGATAAAGAAGCATCCTGGTGGGAAAGAGATATTCAACAAATGTCAGAGAGTTTTGTCCATCGTGCATGTTTGAATCTTGTAATTAAAGGAAAATCATATGGCAACTAGAATGTTCTTTTCTTTTTAAGCTAAAACATTTGTTCTCCTATATGACTTATGGCTAACATGCTGGTAATGGATCTGAGGATGAAATAGTCATTTACATGTACACTAGCAATACTTAGACTTTTATAGCAAAATATGCGACAGGTGCAAGATACATATCTGGCATAAGAAAGGCTTGCCATCTGTTGGTATAGATTTTGGAATACACTGCTATTTTCACAATGTGATTTAAGAGAAAGATACGAAAGAGGAATACTTTTATTAGCTCCAATAGGATTTTTACAATTTTATTTTTTTCCTTTCGAATTTATCATCAATAACCATTTTACTTCTTGTATAAATACAGCATGTATTTTACATCTACAGTGATTTTACCTGAAATACTCAATAAGTCTTACAAAACTTGTTGATCTAGAGGCAGAAAATGGAAATAATCTCTTATGATATATTATTACTTCTTAAGACTCCAAAACAAACTAACCTGAGAAACAATAATCCATCAAGAAATATTTATGTAGCAAAAATCCTGTGACCTTAGTTCCATGTTGACTCTTTTAGCTTTGACTGTTGAAAATGTTGAGAGAAATGGCTTCTGTGAGATCAGTGGAGTGACTGTTGGCTACTCAGGATAAGAATAGTAAACATTCAGAAGGATTAGGAACAACAAACAAAAAATTCTGTCATCTTTAACATAATCAGCTTTTGCTAAATATTCATTGCATGTTCAGAGCACATGGACCAGAATGGGAAGCTCTCTTGTGGGAAACATCAATGCACAACAGCCCTTAATTTACCTACTAGACCTACCTCTTACTATCCCAGGGTCTGGTTGGAGAAGAGAGGCCTGGAGATTTGCTAAGTGTATGCCATCATTCCCTCATCTGTCTGCGTATCTTCTTAGAGGAAGAAAGGTGTTAGCTTAGGTTATCAACCTTTTTAAGATGCAGCCCTTCTGTCTGTCTTGCTTTCTGGAGGTTTTTTTCTTTTAACTTTGTATAAATTGCTTGAATGATCAGTAAGACAGAACACCTGCAACCAAGAAGTGTATTTTTGACAAATTCAGGATACCATCATGAGAAACATCAACACTGCCTCTGTAAAATGAAATGGAATGAGTTTTCAAGTGGATTGATGATTGAAGATAGGTAACTTTATTAATTTTCAGCACTCCTGGATATTTTTCCCATCTGTCGACATTCTCTCGGATCCTTCTGAGCAGTTTGCTGAATAACAGTTCTAGCAACCTCCTCAACAGCTACATTACATATGGCTCCAAACATTTTTCAGTTTCAATGATATAATTGTGGAAGACTCACGTGGCTGGAGGTCTACCATGGATAGACACAGGGAGTTTTAGGAAAGACAGGACAGGAAGGCAAGGAGGGAGAGTCATCCAAAATGTGAGACTGTAGCAAAAATGGGTGGAGCTCTTCTTAGGGATGGGTGATAAACTAGCTGTGTTGAAATTAGTGTCAGTTGGGATCAGTGAGCAGACCAAAGTGGAAAATATTATGGTGGATGTCTGCTACAGACGACCTGATGAGGAAGTAGATGAGGCCTTTTGCAGAGAGTTGGAATAAATCCCACATTCACAGTATTGGTTCTAATGGGGGACTTTATGGCAGTATCTGCTGGATGGATGGCGCAGCAGGGCACAAGTAACCCACGAAGTTTCTGTAGCACTTCACCACAGCTTCCCAAAAGAGGTGATTGAGGACCAATGTGTACAAGTGCTCTGCCAGACTGATAAACAAAGAAGCACTGGTCAGAGATCTGTATGTCAGGTCCACAATTCAGATATCCATTTAATAATTTTTTAATTAAAAAATGCAACTTAGAGCTGTAATACAGAAATTAATCTGCTAGAAAATAAAGAGTTGAATATTTTAATAGTGTGAACACTATAAATTTAGAAGAATGTTTTGTGATTTTAGATATCAGTTATATATATTTCCTAAAAATAAATTTCTTAAAAAATTTAGTGGATGAGGTTAGAAAGCACTTCGGAATCTACTGAGTTTAGCTCCCATGTTCAAATGGGTTGCTAAAGGATGTGTCCAGTCAGACAAGGCTGGAGCTTCCACAACCACCCTGGGCAATCTGCTCCAGTGTTTGTCTACTGCTCAGGTTAAAAAGATGTTTCTTTTGTTTAAATGGAATTTCATAGTTTTCAGTTGGTAGTCATTGCCTCTTGTCCTGTCACTGGACATCACTGGATACCTCAGAAGAATTTGTCTCCATCTTTATTTACCCTCGTCCCCTCAGGTGAGGGGACACTGGAAATGAGACACTGGAACAGGGTGCCCAGGGAAGGTGGGGATGGCCCATCATGGGAAGTTTTCAAGGTCAGGTTGGACAGGGCTTTAAGCAGCTTGGTCTATTGAAAGATGTCCCTGATGTTGGCAAAGGATTTAGACGAGATGATCTTTAAGTTCTTTTGCAACCCAAACAGTTCAATGATTCTGTGACAGGTGTTGGATTAGATGATCTTTAGAGGTCCCTTCCAACTCAAGCCATTCAGTGATTCTATTATTTATAAACAGGCATTTGATTCTTTGGGTTTTAATTACAGTAACCAGATAAGATCTGTTATAAATGGAGCATCTAAGCTTACAATATTCTTTGGTAAAAGGAAAGAAAGTAGGAGAAAATGTTGACGTTTGTCTGTAGGCCTGAATTGACAGCAAGGTGGCGAAAGACAGACAACCATTGCAAGAGAAGAATCTAACACTGATCAATATCACCAGTTAGTCTTGTTCAGCTTCAAAAAAGTGAAAATATGAATAACAAATGATCCTGATGAACATGTAGTAGAGCTGTATTTTACAAAACCATTTCTTAGAGAAAATATTTTTCCCAGTTAAATATTTACTGACACTATCTGATATTTAAAATTAATTTGGCAAATAAAATTAGGAAAAAAATATTTTAACATTAACTGTAGAAATCTTGAAACAGCATATAGTCCGGCCCACTGTGGAATAATGATTCAATTAGTATGAAGACCACTCTTTAAGCAGACTTTTAGAATATCTTCCTCTTCCTCAACTATCAGTGTCATCACAGATACCAAATATTTATTATACACATATGATCTATAAAAATATGTCTGACAGCCCTTCCAATTAATATGCTTAGAAAAGCAAGCTATGGTTAACTATAATTTAAAAAATGACCATAGATACAAAATATGTCTTTAGGAGATATATATACTAGAAGGAATTTTCTATCATTCTGCTGTAGTAATATAATGTTAACTTTCAATTATTTCATTGCCACATGGTGTGTGATAAGGAAATTCCAAGGAGGGTCAAATGTAAGAAAGTGAGCTTTCCAAAGGATCATACAAAATTATGGTATAAAGTAGACTAAAACAAATAAGGGTTCTATAAAGAATCTTTAGAACTAAGCACCCTATTGAAAATATGAAATAATCTCTAAAATTTTTTTTTTATATGAAGTTATAAGTTCTAAAATAGAATTATTTTTAAAAAGCAAGAGATTTATCCTGCTGAATCTATGTTGTCTCCTGAACACCTCTGTAACCTAAACTTTTTAAAGTTTTCTGCCAGTGAATTCAAGGAGAATGGATGTTTCAAATAAAATCAAAGAGCAGTTGCTATCAAAGTAACTGAGGTCCCATGGGCACTGCTGAGCCAGGCCCACATGAAGGTCCATGCTATAGCTTGGTCACTACCTGCCCCTGTCCCCAGAGAGGTGCCCCATGTCCTGGGCTGGGGCTGCTCCTGTGCCCCCTGGCTGCCCAGCTCCTGAGGAGGGTGGTTGGGTGGTCCCTGTCTGCCAGGCTCTGCCACGATGGACCCCATGGAGAACCCCCTTATTCTCCCAGTGTACCAGCTCACAAGGAACCTTCAACCTTTGAAGTGTCCTCACACTTCTGTGAAATTCTTCAGAGAAAACCCAACTCCAATCTAGGGTCTCAGATAGTCTTTAGTTTCACTTCACTGCCTCCCACAGACTGTTTTATGGGGAAGGTCACTGGTTTCGGAGTAGGCCTGACAATTTACCTCCTTTGTTTGAAGATTCTCAGTTCGGCAGGCTCTGTTGTCTTCAAGTCTTTCCAACCCCAGGTATGACCAAGACAGATCTTCTGCTATGTGTAGCAAATTGATACCAAACTGAAGGCTGAGTAAAATTGTGTGCTACTTTGATTAAAACTTGAGTAGAAAAAAAAAAAAAGCCTTTTGTAGTTAAATCTCATAAGAAGCAATTCTAAGGAACGAAAAAGTTCAAACACAGTTTTGAAGAGCCTGAGGAAAAACTACAGATGTTTTAAAATCCTTTGTTCCTTGATGAGATGAACAAAGAAACACCAGGAATTAATAATAGAACAGAAAAAGAAATTTTTCTCATGTCCTAAAAAATATTTCTAGGATTCCTGATTTCCCATTGCACAATGAAATTAAGTACCAATGTCTGAATTATATTTTGTGAGCATTTGTGAAAATAAAATGAGGAAGAGCCCTGGAAATTTGGATGATCTTCTGATGCATGTGATCTAAATTTTTTTTCTCTCATGGAACCAGGTATAGCTTATTCTTTTTATCAAGTGATGATAATATCCACCTTTTATGTGACAGTTAATTGGTCAGAATACTCACTTGAATGAGAGAAACACAAATCTCATAAAAATGATAGTTACTTCTCCTTCCTTCCACCTCTTAGTCTCTTTCACATGCATTCTTCTTGTTGCAATTGAGATGTATATAGTCTATGGAATGTAGCATAAAGTACTGCTTGGTTTTTTCATCAGTGATCTTGGGTTCTTTGCTTTTTTAATACCAAGCACTTGTAAGCTTGTGTACCACGGTAAGTAGGAGTCAGCTTTGGATGTGTGTAACAGTGCAGCATCTGAGGAATAGTCTGTTTGCCTTGATTCAGAGCTGGGGGTTTTTTTTGGTTGTTTTTTTGTCTGAGGCTGTACAGTGAGGCTGGAAGCAGAGCGAGTATCTATTGTGCTACCTGAAAACTTCAGCGGACTACCAGTAGGAAAGAAGCAGAATGTTGTAAGAGAACGCATTCAAACAAACCTCGACAAGCCCAAGACTGATGGGAAGAAGGAAGATTCCCTTAACTGTAAACATCATACTCTTGACAAATGTGCTGATGACTTGCTCTGACCGTGATTCTCAAGGAAAGCTGCTGGCTCCTGACAACAGAAGAACATCAAAAGGTGAACTTAATACTAGAGAAAAATGTATAGATATCAGAAAGTCCTCCTGTGTAACAATTTCTAAAGTATTATGCATGAGCCATTTCTGTTCGAATTTGGACAAGGAGTAAGAACTTTTAGTGCAAATGGTCTGCTAATAGGAGCTGAATGTTCTGTTACAAATTAATTTTTAAAACTCTGACTAGACTAATAATAAATTTTTGTCTTCATAAATACAGGATGTCCCTTTTTACCATAGCAAGGTTTTGACTATGACACTGAATGGGTGTGAAGAGTGGATGTTAATCCTTAATCATAAACTCAGAAATTTTGTCATATTTATATGACAAGGAATCACAAGGTCCATGGTCACGCTGGAATCTGATAGTGTTGGGCCATGTGGCAACATATTAAAATGGTAGTCTTAAGAAACAGAACCATTTTCTTTCTTCAAAATATTTCTACTCTTTCTGCAACATTACATCAAAAGATAATAACAATTGCGCTTTCCCCTCTTAATACTTCTTGCTTAATTAATGTATTTTCATGGCAGACAGTGTGTCTACCAGTTATACTGGTATTTCTTGTTGTGTGGCTTGATAGCAGTGCCAAAGAAACTTCACAAGATTTTTCCTGTGGGATTAATATTTTTTTAGGTTGGTTGGAGTACAGTGTAGGAGGAAGATTATGTGCTCCAGATCTGATGCTCATAATCTGAGTCACCTATGGTCAGGCACCAAAGGCAACTTAAGAATTTGACTGCTGAACACAAAATCTCATGCGGACATGGAGCAGCTCATGTCAAGCTTCTACTTTCTGATTGTTTGAGGAATACAATACAGAAAGGTGCAAGAAATGCAGATTTTTTGAATGTTCTGGAGACAGTACTTTGTTGGTGCTGGAGAGGCTAAGGGAGGCACTCTGATGCACCTGCTGCTGACAAATAACAAAAAGTGGTGGTGGATAGAAAGGCTGATAGAAGCTTTGCTATAACTGATATAACAGAATTTAGTGAGGGAAATGAGAAAAGCAAACAGAGGCACAAAAAATTGGTTCTAGTAAATGCAGGCTTTGGCTTGCTCAGCAAACTGCTAGGCTGGACCTTGTGGCATCTTGCCCTGCAAGGGCCCAAAAGACTTGGATGATCTTTCAGGACAACCTCATTAAAGCACTAGAGCACTCTGTCCAATATGCATAAAATTAAGTAGGCATAACAGGAAGCCACCCTGACTGAATTAAATGTCAAAAGAAAGCATATGGAAGATAAAAGTGGGGAAAAGATACCCAAGAGGAATATATAGAAAATGCCATGTAATGCAGGGATGGAATTCAGAGTGACAAAGCTCCGCTGAATTTCCAAGTAGTAAGTGATGTGAAAGGTAACAAGAAACACTTCTATAAATATATAGCAGCAAAAAAGAAGATCAGGGAATTGTCAGGCAACCAGCTGATAAAGAACATGGAGAAAGTCATTGAGGTAATCAATGTCTTCTTTAACTAAGTATTTACTGGAAAAGTCTGCCAACAGGTCTCTTAGACTTCTATGCTTAATGAGAAAATTCAGACAGAAATCCTACTAACTACCAAACGGTTCAAGATAGGGACCATTTTGACAAACAGGATATACACAGCTCAATGGTATCAGGTGGGATACATCTGAGGGTGTTACTGCATCCAAATTTAACAGCCAGTGTAAAGCCAACTCTGCTTCTGGTATACCATCATTCAGCCCCAGCCATCAACTAAGACCCACACAGCTGCTCACTCAATCCCACCTGGTGGGATGCGGGAGAGAATTGGGAGAGCAAAAAAATGAGAAAATTTGTGCGCTGAGATAAAGACACTTTAATAAGTAAAGCAAAAGCCACATGCACAAGCAAAGCAAAGCAAAACAATGAATTCATTCACTGTTTCCCATGGGTGGGCAGGCATTCATCAATCCCCAGGAAAGCAGGACCCCATCATCTGTAATGGTGACATGGGAAGACAAAATACTATCATTCCAAGTGTGTCCCCCCACACACTTTTTCCTCCTTCTCCCAGCTGTATATGCTGAATATGATGCCATGTGGTATGAAATTTTGCCTGTTGGGGTCATCTGTCCTGGCTATCTGCTTCCCAAATTCTTATGCACACTCAGTGTCCTCACTGGAGGAGTGGTATAAGAAGCAGAAAAGCCTTGTAACTGTATAAGCACTGCTTAGCAATAGCTAAAACATCCCTTTATTATCAACACTTTTCAGCACAAAATCAAAGCATAGCCCTATAATAGCTACTATTGAAAAAAGTTAACTCTGTCCTTGTTAAAACTAGCACACCATATTAGTATACAATTATATGCACAATCTTTGCAAAGGATTTAAGAGGGTACTGTTTTTTCCTACCTTACTTCAAGAAACTTGAGCAGGGGATTCCTGCTATACCTTTCTGGCACCATAACTTCACCTTTCTGGCTAACTCATACACATTGCTTTTGTTGTGCTCTAAAACTGGTTTCTCTCCAGGTTGAATTCAAGCTCATCAGCAAATGGCCATCACTTTTTATAGCTCAAGGGTCTCTGTCTTTTGCCTATGTACTTATTTTCAGCCTCAGCTGTCATACTGTGTGCATTTTACATCCTTAGAGGAGATAACCTCTCACTGAGGTTTTCAGGGATGTGGTTTTCTGACAACTTCAGGACATTTTAATTGAATATGGCACACACTCTTTCTATGGCATTTTCAGGTTTATCAGGATTAATGACAAATCATGTTATGCATGCACTGTAATACATACCATGGCAGTGGTAAAAGAACTTATGTAAAGTATCTTTCTATCTGCTTATTGTTAACAACTATTTAATTACTGGTGTACATTTGAATTTGATTCTTCTCATGTCTAACACTTCTGACAAAGCTGTTTGATGTTATTGCAAGCCGCTCTCATAATTTTGAAGGTGATGACAACCGGGACAACCTCTAATTTCTGCAAAAAGGCATAAGTCATGCTAAGCATCAAAAAAGGAGAAGGAAATTCCCAGGAACTGCAGAACTGGAAGCGATGTTCAGGTTTAAAGTGATTGGAAACAACAGGCATGGATTTACCATGGCTAAACTGTGCTTGACCAGCCTGATTTCCTTCTGTGATGAAACTTCTGGCTCCGTGGAGGAGTTGAGAGGATGGCATATAATTTTCTTTAACTTTAGCAAGGTCCTACATGGTATCTTTATAGCCAAATTTATGAGAGATGGTTTGGATAGTCTGTAGGTAAGAATGAACAAAATTGGTGAGGCCACCAGATTTTAAGTGTTAGCATTTCAAAATCTGTCACTGCATTGTATTCTTCATGAATCAGTCCTATATTTACAATCTGGGTGATGTGAAAGAACTGAGTGGTACCGTGTATTGGGTCTGATTGATATACAAGTTCATTTTTCCTCAGCAGCCCTCACAGTGCTGTGTTTTGCATTGGTAGCTGGAAGGGTGTTGATACCACACCAGTGTTTTGGCTACTTCTGAGCAGCACTGTCCCCCTAACATTCCCCCCACCACCATCAAAGGGCTGAGAGTGGGCAAGATCCTGGAGGGAAAATAACCAGGCCTGCTGACCCAAATTAACTAGAGGGGTATTCCATACCATGTGATGTAAGTTCAGATGTAAAAGCAAAGGGAAAGAGAAGGAATGGGGGGAGGGGTGTTTGTGTTTGTGTTCATGTTCATTAACTTATAGTGTTTGCCTTCTAGAGCAGCAGCCATGCATGCAGAAGCCCTGCTTCCAGGGAAGTGTCTGAACATTGCTCACTGATGGGAAGTAGAGATTAACTTTTCACTTTGCTTATGCATGTGCAAACTTCTGCTTGTCTTTTTTTTACTTCAGTAAACTGCCTTATCTTAACCTACTCGTTGTTTTCCATCTTACTCTCTCCCCCTATCCCACAGGGAAGGGGAGTGATAGAGTGGCTTGGTGGGCACCTGGTGCCCAGCCAAGGTCAACCCACTCCGTACCAATTTATGCATAAAAAGCCCCTTTTATCCTCCTCTCAATTCTCCTCTTTTTTTTAACTCCTTATTCTTGTTTTTCCCCACCTCAATCCTTCACCTACACTCCTTAATAAGATTTGCATAGTCTTACAGTCCCCTCTCAAAATCCTTACTATTCATGGTCCTATAATATCCCCCCTATCTGTTGCACATCTCAGATTGGCTCTCCTTAAAGCTGTGTCTTTTTTTTTTTTTTAACAGTCCATTAATTAGCAGCTGTAGTGTTTCAGTCTTCATTATTTTCTTATCACTTACATATCAGATTTGTGTGTCTGAGTGTTTTATCTCTTTCCCTGTTACTTTACCTTATAAAAGGTCCTTGACAGAATGAGTTTAATGAACCAAATGCTCGCCAGTCCCACACACGAGCCACTACCCACTGGGGAAAAATATCTTAGAAAAGGTCTTGTGTATGGTAGTGAACAAGCATTTGAGTATGAATCAGCAGTACAACTTCGTGACATATTAGCCAACTAAATACTGGGTTATGTAAGTAAGAGTGTAGCCTGCAGGTTGAAAGTAAAATTATTACCCTGTGTGTAGCACCTGTGTGACCCAAGTCTGTGTCATATTGCCTGAGGTTCTGGACTTGCCAGTACAAGAAAGACACTGAGAGTCCAGAATACTCACGGAGAGGGTCAGGGGGCTCAGGCATATGACACACAGGAGACACTGAGAAAACTGGTGAATCTAAAGAGGGATGTCTTTCAAGACTGCTGTCTTTGAGTACTTAATGGGAGGTCACAAAGGAGACAGACCTATTGGTGTTCACAGCGAAAGGACAAGAGGTCAAGGTTAGAATTTGAAGCAAGGGAAAAATTATTACTAGGTATCAGAGCAAAAGTCTCCACAGGAAGTATTTAAGCACTGGAACAGGTTATTCAGAGAGTCAACTGAACAAGACACTTAACAGTGGGATCTAACTTTGAAGTTAGCCTTGCTTTGTGAGGGGAAATAAATGAGATGACCTCTAGGGGTCCTATCCAACCTAAATTATTCTATCATTCTAATTTAAAGGTCAGTATTGGCCTGGAATAAAATATTTTAGAGAAAGGAGAAGAACATTCAGCTTCATTTGTAAGATTTGAAATGTAAATTTTGAATCTGGATGAAAAATAGTACTCTAATTTAGTTTATTTTTTGCAAGAGTTCTGCAGAATTTATATTAGCCTGTTGCAATATGCTTACAAGGAGTGCTCTAGGGATAAGTTACACATGTTCCTTAAATTTACTTGATCTAAGTCTGATTGCAAGTGACTGGATAACAGTAAGACATTTCTCATCCAAGCATATGTGAATTTATAAACTATCCCTAGAAACTCTGAGAAGTGTACAGGCTGTTTAGTGTGTCCTTCACTGAACCCAAATTATGGAAGTATTCTTTCTGGGTTCTTGTTTCAGCTGCCTGGCCCTGAGGGAGCAGACAGCTGGCATGACCTGGCTCAAGGAGGCAGAAGCGCTTTTCAAAGACTATTAGCGACTTTGGAGTCTTTCTGGAATGCAGTGATGGGGTAAAAGCTTCAAACATAGGACTGAATAGCACCCACACATTTTAAAACCTGCTTTTGTAGAAATAAGGGTATCAGACATAAATCAAACTTTTAATTTATTTCTGTTTCTTGAAACTTGCCCTACCAAATGCATATTGCTTCAAAACATATTACTAAATTTTTTCCACCTCAACCTGCAGCAGAAATTCTCAGTCTATTCTCTTCTGCATGCAACTTGTGGTCATCTCAAATAGGGTGTCTTTAGCTGGGCTGCATCACCAGCTTTGAAGAAGGGAAGCATTGATATAGAAGTTGCTGCAGAATTTCTACCTCTCTAGGAAGTTGTTCAGCAGATATCCACCAGAGTGAGAACATGGCTGAGGTTGGCCCTAACTAGGTCCTCAGCCCTTGTCCAAAATGAAAAGAGCTTTGGTAGGAGAGTAGCTGTTTACTCTGTTTACTACTGTTTTAGAGCTCCACTCCTTCTTAGTCCTGTGAAGTTTGTAAAATTTACCTTCCAGAACTAAGTAATTTGAAGGTTTAAAAGACATTTCAAAAAGCCAAGAAGGTTGGACGCATCAACAGGAATTTTACTTAGGGAAGCAGTGTCCTCACAAAACCTTATTTAATATTCCCTATGAATACACAGACTGGAAAAGTAAGTATCTCTTAATTTCCAGGTTTTGGACATTAGCACATATTTGTCTTCTTCTTTCATGGTTTATTCTATCACTGAATCTCCTACCTCTGCATAAAAGAATGCATATTTTTAAGAGTAAGGTTTGGAAATGCTATACAAGTAAATACCCTATTCTGACAGGGGAATTCCTTACATTACTTTACAGAGACTCTCTCTTAAAACATATGTGAATGATTTTAGTCTCAGGCATATACAGAATCACCAGATATAATGTTTCAATTTTCATGGTATCTAGTTATAAAGCTGGAACATATAAGAACATAGACTTTGAGAGAATGTAATAACCAAGAAAAAGTAGAAGAACCAAATGAGGCTCCTAGTGGGACATATATACCTGGAGGGGAAAAAAATATTATATTATCACAAAAGCTGCAATACATATAGTTTACATGTATGAAGGTGAGCATAGCAACTAGCTTAACTTGAAAATAGGTATTTTTATCAAAAGATATCCATATTACTCACTATTACATTGATTTTTAAGCATCTACATAACTTACTACAAAAAGGCTAAAGAATGAATAGGAAGATGAACCAGGATTAAAGTTCAGTTTAAAGTTTCCTGATGCTTTGAAGTATACTCACTGTTGCTTTTTCACAGCAGACCACTTCTAGTTCCACAATTACTTTTACACCATGAGCTGTTAAATTCATCTGCAAAGCCAAACACCTAGAACTGTTTTATCACAACTTGGATTAATTCATTCATGTCTCTCAAGTCAATCCAATGTCCATGGATATTATTAAAAAAACAGTTCACCTACGTGCAGCAACCTGCGTACACATAAATAAAAAGAACAGTTTATACAGTGAACTAAAGCACAGTTTCCCAGTAAATAAATCATATGCTGTCCGTTAACCCCCAATGGGTAGTATAAAAAAGTATAAATTTTTATTTAAATAATCAGTGTAATTATTATGCATTTCCAAACCAGTACATTAAGAATATATGCTCCAGAAATTTGAAGCATATATGCTAGTTGTGGAGTCAACAATGGTCTTTACTCTGTGGGATTATTTCTTACCTTTTCCATAGTTCTCAGCTAAATGCTAAAACTGGTGTTGTAAATTCAACATCAGACACATTAGTTTCTGAGAAAAAATTGCAACATAATTGCTTCCAATTAATTAAAATTATCTTTGAATTAATAGAGATGAAAAAAAATCAACCAACCAAAACAAAAAATATATAGGATATATATTTTTGAATCATACTGCTCTAGCCACAGCAGTGTGGTGGTTATTTTTTTCATAAGCAACAAAATAAAGGCCTATTTCCACTCTTATATTTATTTTTCTGCAGTATAACATATCTTATACACATTTACTTAGGGATAATTTCCTCCCTAAGCAGGGAGTGATAGGCTTGGTGTTACTATGTCTTCAACTGTATGTTATGTTATGCTGTGTAATATTCCTTTTGAGTTAAAAGCAATCACATGGAACTCTAGGCTAGAGTTGAGGCCAGTGTTTCAGATTTCCCCAATGCAAGTATCCCAAACCCAAAGAATATCTGTGTATAATTTACTTTTCTTATGGGAATGGTTTATTAGAATAGGCACTTGTAGGAGCTAAAAATGTTCATAAATTTTTTCTTCCGCTGCAGAGATAAATGCAAAGTACAAATCTATAATCTTGCTTTGGGCCATATAAGCTTATAGGATAGTTAAATTTATGAACCAAGACACACTGCCTGTATAGTCTTCCAGGACAGAAGTTATGACAATTGGAACTAGAGACGGCATTCTGTAACTCTGCAATATTTTTGAAAAGCAAACAGAAACAATGATGATGAAGTGACAGAAAAACTTACATAGCATAAATTTATTTAAACCATTATGAGGTTTAGAATTCCCTTAGGCTATTCATTAATAGAAAACTACCCAGAATGACACTGTATGTCAATTAAATTTATAGGCCATTAATAGAAAATCAATCTTTATGGTTTTAATCAAAACAGAGACAAGAGACTACCCAAATCTTCTGTGGCAGGTGGTAAATGATCAGTGCATTATGAGAAACAATTCTCAGCCATGTCATTGCCGTGCTCCCAAGGTAAGTGTCACAATAGGTAAGCTTCATTTTTCCTATATTTTGAGGTATTAGTTTAATGCTGAAAATCTGATGTGTCGGTGGTCTGATCTAGTCTAAAAAATCCTACATACATTCTTTTAGTGAATCGGAATATGTTCCCTTAAATAAATGGTTTATATATTTTTTTAAATATATTATTATATTACTTTTGGGAGTGCCATATATGACTTTCACTTCCTGAACATCTGGCCCAATTCTTATACATACTGTATTGAAATTAGATTAGTTTTCTTCATCTCTTACTTTTTCTTTTAACATTAGTTGTGTTGTAAACTTCTAACAAATCAAGTCCATTGGTTTAAGAATTATTTTAATGAATATTTGCAATATCTAAAAACTGTATTATTTTTTCATATTTTAATTTTTTAGAGCAAATAGAAATACTGCAACTGTACTATGTAAGTTCTTTAGTTACTCTGAATGAAAAAAAGGTTATGTTGCTGTTCCTATCACCATAAATATCTTTCACCTCAGTGTCCCTTTGTGAAAAAACTTAATAAGTAAAAATGTGTTGAAGGCAGGTTTCCTAATCAGATTTCTATAAAGAGATATCATTCATTGCTCAGCTTAACAGGGCAGTTGAATGCCAACTGGTAATTGAAGTCCGTCTGAAGAAAAATAAAATATCAATCACACTTGTCATTAAAAGAGAAGTAAAAAGGTATATAAATGAATGTGGTTTTCTTTTGACCCAAGGATTTTATTTTATTGTAACACAAATACTGATTTATGCAACCATCAGGTTTGAATGCATGCAACACAACTTTCTCAGATTGAATTTCATTGATTTTCTATAACAATGTCAAGCATTCAATGCATCACAGAAGCCGTGAGACTGAAATAAATAATCCCTTATGAAAGAAAGTGATTCTTCCCTTCTTAAACCCATAGGCGAACATCTTGTTCTCCTTCTGCCTTGCTCTGTTGTAGCTTAAGCTGTAAGATGTTAGAATTTCCTAATTCCCTGTCTTCATTTTCATTAAGGATAACATGCTTTGTTTTTCTTATGACCTCCTTTATGCTCTTGCCTCTGGGAGGAGTTGTTAAAACTGTATGCCTTTCTGTTTATGAAATGTGAATAGATATAAAGAGCAAAATATATGCTAGCAAATTCAATTTTGAATATAGTTATATGTGATATTGACATAATCTGAGTAGCACAAAAATAGCCTTGAAAGATGTTATTTCACATGGAAGATTCATATTTGAAAGGTGCAACAGACTTGTAACACATACTGCACATGCAAATTATTATTTCTAATGAGATCTGCAGTGTTTCTGATCACACTGTCAGTCATAATCACTTTTCTGATATTGTTAGTTCTGGTTATTTGAGTTTAATATTTATAGCTCAAGATACTCATTTACAAATTTGAGTTTGATGGGTTTTGTATTCCACACCAAATTTATCACTAGCTTTGTTATTGATTTGTTATTTACTCTTCTCTTTCATACATATGATTTAAAGTTGGTAAATAATTTAAATTCCACTTTGACATTCATTTCAGGCACCTTCAGATGTTATTTTGAAATTCCTACCTTGAACATAAAACCACAGTATTGCTTATAAGGAATGACATACAATTTTCAGCTGAGTGTTTCCATACAAAAAGCTACTACAATCCCTGAAGTATTTCACTGATGTACAACTTGGTTTATCACAAATGCATAATGCATGATTTTCAGGTGACATTAAATAAAATTAAAAATTCAACTTTTTTGCAAGTAAGAAGTATAACGTAGAGCATTGGATTATCTTCTCACCCTTATTCAATAACAGACAAATCAGTTCTTAATTTTTTCTTTTTGTGGTTCGCAGTATCTCAAGGAGTTCCAATGACTATTCAGCAGTTTCCTCAACTGCACGTAGGCTTTTTACTTTAATTGGCAATAGCAGGTCAATAGTGGTACTCATTTGTAATTATAATAGGTCTATATTTGTACCGAATATTGCTAACATAAATATAAATAGAAAGCCCTATTTGAAAGGCATGACCAGTGAAAATGTAGTATAAAAGTGACTGCTAACTTACTAACAATATCTACTTTAGGCATCTTGTTTCTGATATTTTAATTCCCTCAATGTCTCTATTTTTCTTGCATACAGGAAAGAATGACTGACATCTTCAGTGGGATATTTGAGCAGAGACACAGTTTTGATTCATCTCCTACAACACTTGTTTCCATTTTTTATAAAGGGGGTCTGTGGCAACTATGTTCCTTGATAATAACAATTTGTTTGACAATTTAAACCCTGTCATTTTAACATCTTCCTCTGACTTTTAAGGTGGTTTAGAGCAGTAAAGGAAGATGTTTACTAGACTGCAATACCTAATACAATTTAAACCAGCATGTCAGCAACCATGAGTTTCACTGAATACGGAAATCAGCTTTTCAGAAATTAGTTCTGCTCTCTCAGCATCCTCATAGTCAAACTTAAGAAGTGTGGATTAGATGAGTAGACAGTGAGGTGGATTGAGAACTGGCTAAACAGCAGATCCCAGAGGGTCACAATCAGTGGCCCAGGGTCCAGTTGGAGGCCTGCAACTAGTGGTGTCTCCCAAGGATCAATACTGAGCCCAGTATTGTTTAAATTATCCACCAATGACTTGGATGAAGAGGTAGAGTGTGTCAGCAAGTTCACTGATGACACAAAGCTGGGAAGAGAGGCTGATATGCCAGAGGGCTGTGCAGCCCTTCAGAAGGACCTCAACAGGTTGGAGAGATGGGCAGAGAAGGACTCTTTGAAATTCAACAGAAGCAAATGCAGCATCCTATACCTGGAGAATAATAACCCACCAGTACAGGCTGACCTGCTGGAAAGCAGCTCTGAGAAGAAGGATGTGGGGATGCTGGTGGACAGCAAGCTGTTCACTAGCCATCAGTGTGTCCTTGCAGCCAAGAAGACCAACAAAATCCTGGAAAGCATTAGGAAAAGCATTGCCAGCAGGTCAAGGGAGATGATTCCACCCCTCTATTCAGCCCTGGTGAGGCCACATCTGGAGTTTTGTGCCCAGTTCTGGGCTCCTCAGTACAGGACAGACATGGAGATCCTGGAGTGGGTCCAGTGGAGGGCAACAAGGGTGATTAGGGGACAGGAGCATTTCTCTCAGGAGGAAAGGTTGAGGAAACTGGGCCTTTTCAGCCTTCAGGAGAGATGACTGAGAGGGCACCTCATCAATATCTGTCAGTATCTGAAAGGAGGGTGTCCAGAGGATGGAGCCAGGCTCTTCTCGGTGGTGCCAAGCAATAGGATAAGAGGCAATGGGTCGAAACTGATGCCCAGGAAGTTCCACCTGAACATGAGGATGAACTTCTTTACTGTGCAGGTGACAGAGCATTGGAACAGACTATTCACAGAGGTTGTGGAGTCTCTGACTGTTGGACCAGATGATCCACTGTGGTCTCTTTTAAACTGACCCCATTCTCTGATTCTTGAGAAAAAAGCAGGAATGCAATATAGCAGTAGGTATGGTCAACAGAAACTGGTAGAGCTTTAGATGTAGTGATTCTTTCTGAGACACTATTCTTTCTTTCAGGAATGTTATGAGATCTCATTTTCATAATAATGTAATACCTGACTGGGCAATGAATTACCAACTGCTATGTAGATTGTAATCTGGAATTGTATACTGCCTTAGGACAGAGAAAGGCATCCCATTTGTATGTATATTTTACTTCTGTGTGTCTTTCCTCATGTGCTATAGGTAAGGAAAAATTGGTTGGCTCTGAAATCTTTTACTTGTGTATTATGTGTATTATGTTTCCTTGTCCTTGATGGGAGAAAAGATGGTTTTTGTCAGAACAACAGCTTCTGTTGATACAAACAGAGCACTTTGGGGATAATTTAACAGATGTTAGTTGAAAATGACTAAGAGTATTCAGTAGGGGAATAAGGTGGTGAAAAGTTATATTTAGTACTTCATTATTAAAATGGAACGTACTTCATCAAATACATGAAAGAGATATGAATATCTTTATAACCTCACTGCAATCTCCTTTCAGGTAGCTGTAGAGAGCGATAAGGTCCCCCCTGAGCCTCCTTTTCTCCAGATTAAACAGCCCCAGTTCCCTCAGCTGCTTCTCATAAAAACCTATGTTCCAGACCCTTCAGCAGTTTTGTCGCCCTTCTCTGGACAAGCCCCGGCACCACAATGTCTTTTTGTAGTGAGGGGCTCAAAACTGAGCACAGGACTTGAGGCACAGCCTCACCAGTGCTGAATACAGAGGGACAATCACTGCCCTGGTGCTGCTGGCCACACTATTCCTGATACAGGCCAGGATGCCACTGGCCTCCTTGACCACCTGGGTAAACACTGGCTCATGTTCAGCTGACTGTCGACTGACATCCACAAGTCCTTTTCTGCCAGGCAGCTTTCCAGCTGCTCTTCCTCGAGCCTGTAGCATTGCACTGGGTTGCTGTAACTCAAGGGCAGAACCCAGCCCTTGGCCTTGTTGAACATCATACAATTGGCCTCAGTCCACTGATCCAGCCTGTCCAGATCTGTCCCTTCACAGCCTTCCTACCCTCCAGCAGATCAAAACCCCCACACAACTTGGTGTGAACTGAGGGTGTATTTCATCCCCTTCTCCAGACCATTGATAAAGATATTTAAGAGAACTGGCCCCAACACTTGGTCCAGGGGAACCCCAGTAATGACTGACCCCCATCTGGGTGTAGCACCTTTCATCACCGCACGTTATGGGCCCAGCCATCCTGACAGTTTGTTACCTGGCAAACAGTACACCTGCCCAAGCCGTGAGCAGCCATGTACAGCCTTGTATGGTTGCCACCAGACTGTTGGCTGAACCTGGTTTCCAAAACTAGACCTGCTCTTATTACTCAGTTGATGGTTTTGTCAGTGTTATGCCTGTTTTGCTGTCACCCTCAGCTTCTGACTTCCATTGCCTTGTGGAGTAACTCACTTCTGCTGCTCCCTGGCACATATAACATCACCTCTTTCACTTTCAGATGTCCTCTTGTTCCTGCCAGATGGGTAGGAGATTGCTTTGGCTTCTTGTCCCCAGGTTCAGCCAGTAAAGAGTCTGAACACATATTCCTGATTCACAAGCAAATACAACTGGTCACACAGATAAAAACAGCAGTCGCATAAACATGAACAGCACACTCACTTCTGTTCCATCTTTCCAGCTGGTTTGGTTTAAATCTACTTGTAGAATATGCACAAGCACAATGTGCTTCTTTTCAGTAGCTTGGCCCAGAGCCTGGTCTCCTCCACTTCCTTGAATCTGAAGCCACGGGTGTCAGACCTATGGCCTGCCTCTCTGGATAAGGTCATTCATGCCCCTTACTCTATTCATTGGCTGGTCCAACTTGAACTTCTCTAGTGGCTTGTGTGCGTATGAACATAGAGGACAGAGAGACACACCTGGAAGAAAGGAACATTGTCATAAGAAAGGACAGATTTCAGTTTTCAAGCAGAGGATTTCGTAGAAGTGCACTGACCAACAGGTTGTTTACATACAGTCAGTGACTTTCCCCTTTTCCCTCTTCCCCTGCCCCACTTGTTCCTTCCAAGACACCTTCCTCCCTGCCTTTGATCCTTTCCCTAAGCATCCCATAATAAATTTCACACATTTTCACAGTTTTCTTAGAACACTTCATACTAAGTTTTATATAAACCCCATGTCTTCCTTTTTTTTTTTCGTTCCAAAATTCCCTTCTAACTGCATCCTTTAGGAAGTCCTTTGTCCTTTAGACAATAAACCCATTTAGTTTGCATGGTTTTCTGGGGAATTTATTTTGCTGACTCATTTTAGGGAGCTTCCCACCAGGGAAGATGAGCTAATAATTGTCCTATAATAGTTGAAGAAGTAGCTGAGCCAGTATACTCTTTCACTGACTATGTTGCCAAGGTTCATTCACCTGTCACTGCTTCTTTGATCCTTTCCATGGTTTTGTTCAATGGGATTAACCTTTAGTGAGATAACTTAGGTAATGAAAGATATGAAATATAAGTATTTATAAAATATCCTATCCAGTAAATGTCATACAAACTTTTTCGTACCCTTCCTACTATAAAATAGGCAAATATTTCATTTGTATATTTATTTCATTTCTATATTTAGATACATATATAAGACTGCAGTTTTCAGGTTCCAGAGCTGCTTTTGTTCCATACTAATCCTGTGTCAGAGCAAGGTAACTCTAAATGAAGTGCAGGCCAGCTCTTTTTACCCTTGTTTCCATACAAAGAAAACCCACCTGCGTGTTCCAATAGCAGGTGCCCTAATACATACTAAATGCCAATCTGCAAAGCGGGACACTGTAATAGATTATACAAGCATGAAAAAGAATGTCTAGAAAGATAGTAGAGACCTAATTTGTTTCTTTACCTCCCTTGAATACTTTGTATGTCAAAAGTAATTGCTTAGGAAGATGGAGATCATAGGAAATCCTACAGACCTTAGACAGAGTGCTGGGTTTGGATGTCTGGCTTCTTAGATAAGTGGGTAACAGACATATTTTGTCCTGGAAACCTGTTTCTAAGGTTTTTTTCAGTAAAAGGGAAAAAAAAACCAAAACAAACCCAGTGTGTATTATTTTTATGAGAATTATATTTTATTTCTGATGGCAGAAAAGCCATTGTTTTCTCAGTCCTCTCTCTGTGCAGTGACAACCATGTACAACCTCCTTTCTCTCCTTCTTTACTTCTCTTTGTGAGAATAGTCTTTAGGATCACTCTCAGCCTCTGGGCAGATGATCAGTAGTTGATGCAAGAAGCAAAGACGACATCAAAAAGCCTTAGCATCTGGGGTGGGTGGAGTTTACAGAAAGGAAATTGGACTGAAAACTGAAGCAATGCAAGCAGATGAGATTTAATATAAAGATGTACATAAATCCTGAGAGCCGCAGGAAAAAGCTATTTTTGTCTGACTTCTTCATACATAGATCCCTTTTAACACAAGGAGATAGCTAATGGCATAAGTCAAGCAGGTTCCCATTATATAAGGAATAGTGACAAGTTATGAAGTTTGCATGGTTCATATGGGGTCAGGGTCAATGCTAGGAGTTCCAAATGGATGTGTAGGACTGGAACTCTGCCCAAGAGTGCAATTTACAGTGCAATATGGAGACATGGAAGGTTATCAGGAAATGCCATATGAGTGCAAACCACGAATAGACACAAAAAACTTCCAGCTAGGGCATCCTCATTGGAATGACCCTCAGTAGCATGTGACCATTCAGTTCAGCTACAAACTGTGGAGTCCCTTGAAAAATGTAAAAAAAAAATTAACCTTTTACCTCTTTTATTTTTAACTCACATCCAAAGGTTCTCCAAATAGACTGAAGCAAAACATAAATCAGCCAGTATCTTGAGCAACTCAGGATTTTTCATTTATTCTCTATTTTGCCAAAATTACTATGATCGCTGGTACTTAGGACTCCTTTTTCAGTTTCTAATTAATCAGACATATTCCAAAAGAGAGAGAATAAAGAAAAAAAAATAACACAAAAAACACCATCCAATTTTTGAGTTGGCTTGTTACCTTTGCCAATATTGCATTACAAATCACTACTTTTTTATTTTTAGATAAGGAAATAATTATTACAGTAAAAAATAACCAAACCTTTGAACTACAGCATTTGTAGAAAGGAAAAAAGAGCTAATTCAGCTTCTTCATGCTTATATGCAATCTTTAATCAAAAGCGGCTGGTTGTTCATAGCCTCCAATTAGGGATACAAAGATCCATGAAAAAATGCTATCATGACCAAATGTGAACTTTGACCTGTTTCTTTGCACATGTATCTTTAATACATTCCTCATCTATAATAGGAAAGAAATCAATTGTAGTATCATGAAAATTCGAAGAGGTTTGTGCAAAACTGCATAAGAAATGCAATTCTATATATTTAATCAATTAATTTCTTTATTAGAAGAAACAGCTTTAGCAATCAGGGCACTAATTTTTAATAACTGAAGAAGAGGTTTCAGAAAAATTTATGAACTGCTGATGTATTTCAGGAGAATGCAGATAATTTTTCCTTTACTTAGGCACTACAGAAATAGCTTTTAAAAACAGATCCTTATTTATACAATGATAGTCAGCTATGGACTTTTATGGAAGAGTACAAACACTTCCAAAATCTAAGACTGCTTCATAATAAAGATACAGAAATGGCACCTTAAAATGCTTAGTGTCTCTAATACAATATAGCCAAGAGGAAGAGTGACAGGCCTTCACGTCTTTCCTTCAAGGGTTACTTTTATCTTAATCACTGAAAAAAAAGAAAAAAAAAAGCAATCAGGACTCTCAGCTCCCAGACTGATGTGATTACTGGGCTACATAGTCAGAGGTCACTTTTCTTCCCTTGTCTGTGAGTCCAGTGTTCCAGTACAAGAAGACGAAGCATTTTTAAATTCCTGAATTCCTATACTCAAACAATTAGAACGCACACCACTATCATCACTAAAACTTCTTTTCTGGACTTTTTACAAGAAAAAAAATAGACATTTACAGAGCAAAATTTCTGACATTTATCTTATGATGAGATGAATAGCACCCAAAAGTAAAAATAACTTTTCACTAACTATAAATATTTTAGAGTAGTGGAGATGAATTTCATTACTTCAAGTTCCCATGATAACATGGAATGCAAAATGCTAAAATACTCTCTTTTGTTCACGCAGAAAGTAGACTTTAATATGGTTCCTGCAGTCAAGTCAGTGGAAAATACTGACCATGCTCTACAACTGATATGTTCTAAGAATGATTGGTGGATCCACCGAAAAGAAGAAATTTGTAGGAATACCTGATTCATTGTTCTTAACAGGACTTAATGATGAGGTAGGGGCCCCCTTGTTCAGCAGTGTCCAGGACTTGTATGACTCTCAGTATGCCTAGAATGGCATCTCTAGATAATGATGGAATACTGGGCTGACTACAATTAAATGCGTGAGATATTTTTAATTATGCATATAGATGACCAGGGATCTTGGCCAGTACAGCCTTTCATTGACTATCCTACTCTTCTTCATTCTACTGAGTTCATCTACCTCATCTCAAAGCTTTTTGTTTCCTTATTCATAAAAATAATTAACACCAGCTAGGAGCATCACAAATCCATTGCCAGCAGGCAAAGACACTCCTGCAACAGTTTCTTTCTAGAGTAGAGTTATGAGGACTGATACCTAACAAAAAGACAAGGAAGGGATAAGGTGAAATTAGAAAATATCTCTTTAATTCATAAAAGTGCACACATATAGAACACATATGCAAGTGAGACATCATCCTGGTTTCAAGTACTTATTGCTTGACAAGTGCACATATGTGCCTTGGCTTCCTTTCACTTTCTACTCTGCCGGTAATACAGAGCAGCTGTGACCCTAAATTTAAGCTAGGATTATGACTGTTATCTCTTGACAAATTTGTTCACAATTCTTCAGACATTTTTGCTGATTCAATAGCACTTAACTCTGGCATATATCCAGATTTCTGCAGAAACTGCAGTTATGCTGAGCTTGTGAAATGTCTTTATTTTGTACAAAGACAGATCTGAGTATTAGAGCAAACCTCAGTTTCATATAAAATGAAGTCAGGATTTGAATGAAAAAGGTGAGGTCTGATCCTTCACTACATACGTCTAGAAGGATTATATAAATTTGATGGCAATTTAAGCTAGAAATACACCAGGGCAAAACCACTGACTTAAATACAGTAGAAGGGCCTGATTCTGCTTTTTTTTTTTCCTATAAATACGCCTGTGTGCATGTGCGTGTGTGTTGAGGGAGGGGATTGTCCCTCTTTGCTCTGCACTGGTGTGGCCGCACCTCAAGTCCTGTGTGCAGGTTTGGGCACCACAATATAAGAAAGACAGCGAGCTGCAAGAGAGTGTCTAAAGGAGGGTAACGAAGATGGTGAAGTTCCTTGAGGGGAAGACACACGAGGAGCAGCTGAAGTCACTTGGTCTGTTCAGCCTGGATAAGAGACTGAGGGGACACTTCACTGCAGTCTGCAACTTCCTTGTGAGAAGAAGAGGAGGGGCAGACACTGATCTCTCTGGTGACCAGTGACAGGACTCAAGGGAATGGCCTGAAGTTGTCCCAGGGGAGGTTTAGGTCAGATATTAGGAAAAAGTTCTTTGCCTAGAGGATGGTTGGGCACTGGAACAGGCTCCCCAGGGAAGTGGTCACAGCACCAAGCCTGACAGAGCTGAAGAAGCAGTTGGACAATGCTCTCAGGCACAAGGGGTGATTCCTGGGGCTTTCCTGTGTAGGGCCAGGAGTTGGACTCAATGATCCTTGCGGGTTCCTTCCAATTGAGAATATTCTATTACATTATGTAATTATATATTATATAAAATTATTACAGTATGGATTCTGGAAGTTTGAACTTGTTTTAAAGTGTTAGAAAACTGGAATGAAACATTTCTTTACTCTCACTTGCATTACCCATAATTCCATATTTGCAAAAACATTTTTCACGTCAAAAAAGGAGGAAAAGAGGTCAACATTTTAGATTTCCATATGGCTTTAGCAAACATTGACTAAAGTATCTCATGCTGTAGATGTTGTAGTTTTGATATTTTTTACCTTTATAAGCAGAAAAAAATTCAGTATGCAGAACACAAATTAAAAATGAAATAACGTAATTTTCCTTTATTTTTTCCACTTGCATTTTATGAGTTGTTAATGAAGCTGAAGTAATTTTAACAACAACAACAAAAAAAAATCTGTCCTTGCTTGTATCTGTACAAGTCAGATTTAATTCTTAAGAAATATACCTTGATAGTGTCTACAAACATACACAAGATCAAACACAATTATGCCATTCAGTTGCACTTCTAGTAATTTTAAAGTTTGTGGCTTTTTAAATCACCGGCTGTTGGAACAATAAAATGAGATTCAATGGCAACTTAGCAGCTCAGCAAGTGCAGTACGATATTTTCCTTGGTGCCGCAGGATACCTATGAACATTTGAAAATGTGTTTTGAAATGTGCCAAATAGTTTTATTTAATATGGACACTTCAGAAAAAGAAGAACTGATCAGCATGTGGGCATTTTGGGCATTGCATTACTCTAACACATTCTAGCAGCATGAGACTTGAAAGAGTTCTTTTTATTAAATTTCTGATTAAATGTCTGAATGCTTGTGGAGAATGAAAACTAGGACTTCCATAAATAATAATGGAGCTAACTGAATATATTTAATTCACAAAAATATTTGTATATCTCTTTTCATCCCATATTACTCATTGGTGTTTTTGTTAAAGACCCCAAGTGCATTTGCCTGAGAAAAACATTTACAGAAATCATGAGCAATGCACATCTCGTTTATAATGTTTTGTGTCAAGATTACACTCTGAGCAGAAAAAGGCGCTAATTTGAATATTTTAAAGAAATACAACGTCTCCAGTATTCATTTTGCACTGAAAAATGTGGAAGGCACCACATTATAAACATTGTGTTTCAGCTTGCTTTTGGGGCTGATAGTAGGTACTGATAGTCGTATGACTCTACTTGATTAATACTCTTTAATTTCCTAGAAGATGGACTTTAATAAAAGCAGATAGAAAAAGATGACTGGCCAGCCAGTCTTACTAGGTAAGAATTGAAAAAGGACAGTTTTGTTGTTTAACCCCAGGAAGCAGCACAGTCCCACAGAGGCCCTTGCTCACTCCTCCTCAGTGGGATGGGGAGAAAATCAGTAAGGTAAAAGTGAGAAAACTCATGGGTCGAGATGAAGACAGTTTAAAAGCTAAAGTCCTGCACACAAGTGAAACAAAACAAGAAATTCATTTTCCACATCCCTCTGGCAGGCAGGTGTTCAGCCATCCCCAGGCAAGCAGGGCTCCGTCATGCATAACGGTGACTTGAGACAAACGTCATCCCTCCTCTTCCTTCTCCTTCTTCCCCCAGATTTATATGCTGAGCACAATGCCATATGGTATGGAATATCCTGTTGATCAGTTGGGGTCAGCTTCCTGGCCTTGATGCTATGTAAGCACTGCTCAGCAAAAGCTAAAATACTGGTATGCTATCAACACCATGCTTATTACAAATACAAAATACAGCATCATAGGGGCTTCTGTGATGAAAATTAAATGTATTCCAGCCAGAAACAGCACGAAGACTGACAGAACTCCTGAGTCTGAGTGGTTTGATTCAAAGGACAAATGTCTTTGATCACTGAGAGAAACAAGCAAAGCTAGTTGCATTTAACAAGCACTCATCCTCATGGGGAATGATGTAAAAAATTCTGATAAAGAGACTGATGAGAGATCTTAAGATTTTGAAAATCCTAATCTTGCCTTGTGTGATAACAGACCAGCAGGTAAAAATTATCTGGTTTTCATTGGTTTGAAATGTTTTCTCACTTTCACCTTTATGTCTACATCAACAACAGGATTGAAGAACCTTGTGGGAAATTTCAGGTGGGACTTAGAGATCTGAAAACTAGACTTTAGGTCCTAAAAATAGCTGCTAATTTGTAACTAATTTTATAGAATCTGAATGATCCAGACACCTTATTTTTTAATAAAAATTCCTCTATATCCCAGTTTTCCAGTTCTGTGACTACCTACAGCATGACTTTTTGTTTAGAATGTGTGCTGTGTTCCGTAAGATTGACTTAACTTGACCGATCTGCTGCTTTACACTGCATCTAGCATTTGCATTGAGAACAAATACGTTATATGTGGATCAAGTTACTTGCAAAATGTAATGCTACTAATCATTTTACATGCAAAGCAAACTGATAAAAAAAATTGAATTCAGAGTTAAATCACTACCCTGCAATGCAGGAGAAAACTGAGGTATCCAGATGGTAATTTTCTGCCCTTTAGTTAAATTTAAGCTGGCAGATTCTCCTTGTAATGGCCTTCAAAGGACTTTGTTTTCTTCTTGAGCATGAGTACTTACATTATGCAGATAGTCATTTTACTAAGTCTGATTTTATCAATGTCACTTAATTTTGGTATACTGGGTCTTATTCCAAATCTCGTATTTCAAAGGACAATTCTTAAGACTGAGAGTAAAATTTATTCTGAAGTCATGGTGTGTCAGCCCCTTTTGCTGATGTAGCCTCCCTTATTACGGCATCATTAAAAAGGCTATTTAGGCCAAAGAGTGAGAGACACAGTCTCACACTGAAAATGTTTCTCTAGCTAAATGTGTTAAGGACTTTCAGCTGTGAAGGAAAAGCAATAGTTTTTATTCTACTCAAAAAATGTTTGATGCATATAAATCATATTGTCTTAGATTTAAATTTATAAAAGATATTTGGAAAAAAGGCCAGAAACTCCCCTTTTTAATGACCTTCCTTATCTATGCCAAGACAAAGTTGCATTTAATAGGACACATATGAACTCTATTTGACCACAGTTATGCAACCTATTATTCACCTAATAAATTGTCGTCACCAGCAAATGTCTGGTAACTCTGGATATGACAGAAAATAAGAGGTTCCTTTCTTGCAGGGTCCTTCTTGCTGCAGTGTAAATGGATACATAGGCAATTGCTTACACTTTTTCTTTGTAACAGTGTGTAATACTCTTGAAGTGCTAATTTATTCCCTAATGTTCTATTGATTTGATTTATAAAATTTGCTAAATGTATGATCTTGCCCAATCTGTAGCCTTGTAATCCCCAAAGCCAAATCACATAAAACACTATATTTCTTCTATCATACAAAAATGTCATCTTAATTTTCCAATTATGAATGTATTTTTCCTGAAATTGTTTGTGTAAAAAATTGAAAGAACAATAAAACATCTATCTACAATGGACACTCTTATGTTCCATATTTCTGTGGTAACTTGTCATGGTTAAAGCCCAAGCTGGCAACTAAGCTCCACACAGTCATTCACTCACTAACACCCCCACCAGTGGAGTAGGGGAAAAACAAAAAATTAGAAAACTCATGACTTGAGACATACAGTTTAACAGCTAAAGCAAAAGCCATGTGCACAAGCAAAGCAACAAGGAATTCGCTCACCACTTCCCATGGGCAAGCAGGTGTTCAACCATCTCCAGGAAAGCAGGGCTCCAACACATTTAACTGTAACTTGGGAATTAAAAGTGGAACAATCCCTTTCCTCCTTCTTTGCCCAGCTTTATGTGCTGAGCATAATGCCATATGGTATGTAATGTTCCTTTAGTTATCTGGGGACAGCCTCCTCCCAACCTCTCATGCACCCCCAGCCTCCTGGGACTCAGGGACCTGTGGGGTGGGTAAGCGAGGCCCAACGATAATTTGAGAAGAGGCCGTGGACATGGTGGCATCTTCCTGGATACTCCCTATCCTCTGACAGTGGGAGGCACAGGGCCCTCCTGAGCCAGTGAGGAGGCTCCATGTCCTGCTGGCACCAGGCCCTCATGTGTAACACCCCCCACTTCCCTGGCAGCATTTACCACACAGTGGGGCTCATACTGCCACAACTGAGGCCACGTACAACCACAACATCTCCTCAGGTCCCTGGTTTGGGGTCAAACCCCAGCCTCCCAGTACGGCCAGTGTGGGTCAGGGGAACAGAACAAGGGAGTGAGGTTTAGTTACCTTAAGAACCAGAGCAGAGGTGCTGGGCTGCAAGCGCAGCCTTTGACTGCAGCAGCAACTGTTGTGCCAACTGTCAAAACTGCAGAGAGCCTTCCAGAACCTTCCCAACACTGGCAGGTTCAGCAGCTACTCTGGGTGGCACTGGGTGCTCTCGGCTCCACTGGCCACTGCCTACGGGCCCCAGGACTGTGCCCGTATGGCCGCACCTGCCCCCCAAGCCTGTCCAGCTGTGCCCGTGCCCATGCCCTCGGAAAGGCAGGACCCTTGGCACCATGCAGCTTCAAGCCCTCTACAGACTGCTCCCTGAAAGAGTCAGACATGATGATCCTTCCAGGTCTCTTCCAACTGAGACAATCCTGTGACCTGTACCATGGCACCAACCCTCATGTCCCTCTAGCTCTCTGTGCCTTTGATCTCTGCAGGGCTGCAGCAGCTGGGGCCTCAGGGGCCAGGGATGGCAGCTCTCCCTGAACCACACTGGGCTCACATCCCACCTCTCCCATGAGAGCCTGGACGCCTCACCTGAGCCCTCCTCATCGCACAGCCCAATCACAGTGCCCCCGAGGCCAGGGCACATCATCAACCCTTGATATATCTTCACCCTCCAGGCAGGGCCTCAGTGGCTCTGTTTCCCAAGTGCTGTTTCCCTTGCATTGCCAGGCAGCGCTCAGGGGTCAGGGCAGAAACAGATCCAGCAGCCTGTGGCCGAGGTGAGTAATGAGGCCTCGAGCCGGGGCACATCTGTGCTGGCCCTGACCATCCCAGACTCCCCTGCACCTCGGCCGGCCCATCCCCGTCTCTGGGAGAGCTGGGCTGGGCAGGCCTGGGGCAGCCCTCCTGGATGTATTTGCATTTGCCATTGCATTGCATTCACATGTAGGTACATTTTGCAGCCTCAGCAGTCGAGTCTGAGGAGAAATTTGGCAAGGGAGACCACTGTGGGGTGAGAGAACAAAGGAGGCTTAGTAAAAGAAGAACAAAGACCGCTTGGTTAAATAAAAAATGCTTATTCTGCTGAGCCAGGGAGAAGATGTAACAAAGTTCCTAAAATGTGACAGATAGAACCGCAGTAGTTTGCAATAAGCTATAACAAAACGCTTAGTCTGAAAGAAATGGTCTGATGCTCGAATCATTTATTCTATTGGCTGTCTAGAGGCATGTTATTTCAATCTGATGGTAAAAATATTATAAAAACTGTATGCTTTTCTAATAAATGTTTCTGGCCTTATCAGTCTCTGGGGACCATGCTTTGTGCACCTATACGCCTCAGACCACTTTGAACCTTGTCACTTTGTGGGAGGGTCTCCCTTAATCCTTTGAATACTCACCCTTTCCTATTCTTGCCCTTCCCCTTTCCCCCCGTCTCTGCCCAGATAACTTTTGGGTGGAGTTTGGTTTTGTACTGGTTGATGTCAGATTTTCATTTCATTTTTCTCCTCGTGCTATTACCATCTAGGCAGTAGTGGAGTGAACTTTGCCAACGAACTTTGTCGTGCTTTCACTTTTATATTAACCCTGCTTTTGCTGATACCTTTCCTAGCAATTCCTTATGCAACCTAAACCACTCTTTTGCAAAACACAGTTGTCAGTCAACATGGTGTATGTCACCAGCTGCTTTATATCCCCATTTTGTGTGTCTCTGGCTTTGTTTCACTCAGTAGAGTAAAAGAGGCTCCTCTTAACCCAAATGTTTCTGTGCTTCTGTGAAGCCCTAACTAAAGCATTAAATCAGCTGCTTACTCAAACACTTTCTGGCACTGTTCCCAGGAGGGCAGAGCAGCTGAGAGCACAGGGGACTCTCACAGAGTCACAGAAGAGTTAGGGTTGGAAGTGACCTCTGGAGATCCTCCAGTCCAACCCTCTTGCCAAGGCAGGGTTACCTAAAGCAGGTGACACAGAAATGTGTCCGGATGGGTTTTAAATGTCTCTGGAGAGAGGGACCCCATGAGCTCCCTGGGCTGCCTATTCCAGCGCTGTGCCACCCTCACACACTGTCACACCCTTGGCATGTCGTGGCCATCTCTTTGGGGAGGCCCCTGTGCCTGCTGTGTTTGTTGTAGCCTGTAGCAGTGCGAAACTCCTAAAATCCATCTCCCAGCTATAGCAAGTTCCCACAGCCCCCTGCAGCCCTATTCCCCTCCTATATTTATGTACGAGCCTATGTTTATATATTTCCCCTGTTACATATGCATTGTGTTCTGGAATGTTCCCCTTTCCTCAGTGTCCCATTGGTTGTCTGTATTAATCCCTCCTCTGTTCTATTCCCATTGGCTGTTCCCCTGTCGACCCCTCCCACATTCCCTTTCCCTATTGGNTAATCTGACAGAACTGCTGAGGGCATTCTGGTAGCATGGCCGTGCAGCCACAGTAGCCCCTCCACACAAGGGCATCCTGGCCCAGGATCTGGCAGCTGAGGAGAAATGGCTGGTTCTTGGAAGAGTAGCACCCATGGCCTTGCAGTGCACTGCGCCTCACTGCACCATAACCACCTGCTGCTCCAAGTTTTAAAGGCTTACCACCCTTACTGAATTTCTTCAGCAGCCAGTAGGTTACACTCAACATGAAACTAATTTCCTGGGATTCTTCACTGTCAGCCACCTCCTGCCATGGAGTTTTACATTGAGTTGGAGGACATGTTTCATACCGGTCATGTGAGGTGAACTCTGGCTTTGTGAAAACCTCTGGTTCTCTATCTTGAAATCCTCTTCAGCTGTCAGAAGGATTTTGTCATCCTGTAAACTAATCTCAGTCTATTACTGAAACTCAAATTGAATCAGGTCAGTGGAAGTTGTTGGATTGTCTTCAGGTTTTCCTATAATTAGTTCTGTAAGAAAATTATTCATCCTTACAGGTAAAGTGCACAAAATACCTGATATGTTTCTTTCTTCAATTCTTTCCACTGTGAATATTATGGAAAGAAAAATACATCTAATTAGATACAGATGTCCCACGTATTTTCTTTCTTCTTTTCACTTTAGGAATGTATCTGTGGAATATGTTACTGAGAGGTGTTTGCATATTCACTGTTTCTAAAGATTTCACTGCCTAACACTTGTAGATTCAGAAGACTTAAAGTTATCTATTTGAAATTTTTATAGGCATTCATAATAGGTGTTGCAGGAATACCTGGAAATCTTAATAATCAGACAAGATAATAACAAGTTGGCTGCATTTCCCTCAACTTTAGATACTGAAATCAATAGCTAAACTAGTGACTTTAGGCTCCTCTTACTGTCGATGGAGACTAATAGGCTTCTTCAGGATGTGATCTATTTCTTACTGAAAGGTTTACAATTATATGAACAGCTTTTGAAAATAATGTATTTCTCTCCACTAACTATGAAGCAGTACTGGGATAACTAGGTTTGATATGGATGTTGACATGGCAGATATCCACATTTAATCAGTTGAATATCAATTACAAAAAAGGAAAGTTCTTGCCCCAATAAATTTGCTATCTAAATAAGAAAGGGGAAAATGGAAATTTAAAGACATTAAATAGCTTGCGTAAAATCAGAACCTAAAGTATCTCCTGAGTCCAATGAAAATGTTTTAAGCAGAAGGCTGTATCTGCTTCAATTTTCTGTATGCAGTTGTTCTTTCAAAGCTGCTTTGGCACCCTGGGAAAGTCCTCATACTACACTGCTACGTTTATGACACTTTTTCTATGTTTGTTTTGTAACTTATTTCCATTGTACTAAAAATGCTGCTTGATTCACTTCTACATAGAGACATCATAAAAAATTGAAAGGCTTCAGTAATTTTAAATCATTCTACACTGCATATAGAGATTTAAATTTCAGTGCTATTTTTTTTATTAGCACTTTAATTTGGAAGGTACTAGGCTTCTACAAGATTTAAAATTATTGGAGCATTTCAAATTTTTATAAGCTTTCCAGTAAAGATGTGACTATGGTTCTGGGCTTATAAAGTGTAGCACAATTTAAATTTAATCTAAATTATTTAAGTGCTTCAGACTTCAGGGAGATTTTCAATCTCTCAAACTGGGATCCATGTTCAGAGACTAGAGAAATCTTATAATGTAAAGTGCTTTCATCATTTTAAAGACCTGCAGGCAGCATTCCGAACAGGCCTTTTTTATTAGTCAGTTTGTTAATTTAAATTATTTGTTTTCATCTGCAGTGTATAGAAAAGAAAAAAGATGTTATAAGAACATAAAGGGAAGTCTGTTTCCTCTAGAAAGTTCAGGATAACAATGACCTTTCCTGCTTAGATAGATGGTGAGGTAATGTGAAGAACACCATTTTTTAATGTACATTTTGAAACTTGCTGCAAGACATTATACATTCTATAGTCTCACCTATGCCCATCGATATTAGGTGTACTCATTATCTTAAAATATCAAAGACATATAAATTCCATTTTCACTCTTATGAAGACTTAGTTTCACCGGGAGAGGAACCAAACGCATTTAATGGTATTTTATTTAGCATTTGTGTAATGTGAAGATGTTAACTTCCTGTAAAATCAAAAAGGCATGTGCCGTTTCTGTAGCCATCTCTGCCCTACAATCGAGAAAATATTATTGAAAACATATGGATGTCTGATTCATACAATCTTTTGAAGCAAAATTTCAAAGACCATTTTGTGCCCATGGAAGAATTCTGCTAACATCATCAGTTATTTTGGAATGTAATGTCTCCATCTATGTAACATGTGAACATAACTAACTCTTCTTGTCTTTTCCATCACTATGACAGTTATTTTCTGCTACTGGAACATCATGTGCAATTTGGATTGCTTAGTCAAAGAAATGTCATTTATTTTTCATGGCACTATAAAACTTCTAAAGGCACAGGGCAATTGTAGAGTGTGCTGGTTGCAGAGAGAGGAGAGGAGCTTCGCAAGGTGTGGGCATGTCTCAGTTGTTATTCTGTACCATTCAAATCGTCACTGGGAGGTGTGATTTCAGGATGAGAATGAGTGCACTCCTCTTTCGTTCTCTCTCTCTCTCTAGAGCAGAGGGAGAGTCAGGGTCAGCCACTGAGGACTTTGGTTCCTCTGCCATACAGCCAATCCTCTTCCCTTTTTCTCTTGAATGCAGCTTTGGGATGTGGTGCTGAAATGATAGCATCAAAAATGGGAATCAACAGTAGTGCTGACCTGACAGTGCTGGTGCAGAGGCTGCCATGGGGAAAGGACCATCAAGGGCAATGCCATCCCAGCCAAGCCCATCAAGCCAAGTTGAAACAAGCCAAAATAAGGCCGCAGAACAGTGGGAAAGTGGCAGTGACCTGTGGGAACAACCTCCAGAGCAGCGGGGCAGTAGAAGCAGCAGCACAGGTACTTGTGGGGAACTGAGACACAGTGGAGCAGCAGTGCAACCTGACTCAGGCTACCCAGCTTTCAAGGGGTTTCTTTGTCACTGTTTGTCATTTTTTCAAGCTTGGGGGGTGGGAAACATTAACTGCAGGAGCTCACCAGCTATCTTGCCTTTGTTCCCAGTGGCCATTTGGTATGGTGCATGGGAATGGTTGCCGTATTGCCTTTGTCTGAGGAAGTCACATGGACACAACCTATGGGGAGTGTCTACTGTCTTTTGTTCCTCATTGGTCGTGAACACCTTTTTGTGGGTAAAGACCTTCTCTTTTTGTATACCTTTGCTATTAATGTTGCTGCTTTTATGTGTATATTATTCCATAGCTTTGCACTTTCACTAAATTGCAGAGTGGAAGGGGGAGTGGCTTATCTGGAGATTAATTTCCAGCTAGTGTTAAAACCAGCACATAAAGTTAACACTGAAAGGTGTTAGAATAATTTTGCAGAGATGAGCTTTTGGATTCAGTTAGAGGAGAAGTTACATGAAATCTTTTGTGCATATGTTAATCAAGATGCATCAAGAGGTGCCAGAGGTTAGTCAATTGTGATAGTAAAGCAGGCACTAGAAACTTTTGAACTAGATCAAGCAGGTGGCAAAATGCTGTCTTTGATCCCCCAGTTTCATGGGTCAGACCCAACCAGCTAGTGGACAGTCACCTAATTTGTATCACCCTAATCCAAAGAGAGCTTTAAAGGTATATTATTTAAGCCACTAAGGGATTGGAATATCTAAGATTATTCTTTTGAGGTGAAATAATTGATAAAGCCATTTCTATTTGCTTCATAAAGATCAGTGCTCTTCTGTTTGGACAGTAGAATCTTACTGTACAATCCCAGGTAAAGCCCATTTACCATCCACCTGGCTCAGATGTATGTAGGACACGCAGAAAATATCTACACTACAAAAGCTGTTGACCACGCAGAGTGGAAATTGATAATTACGAACAGCCATTTGAATCTCAATCCCTCTCCATTAATGATACAAAGGGAAAAATAAAGAAACAAAATATATTGACTTATGAAGGTGTGTGATTGGCTCTCATTTTTGCAAACTTGAGGACCAGATTCACTGATTTACTGTAAGTACTTCAGTTGCTTTTCTGTACAAAGTAGTCATGAATTTGGTTTAATGGCAAACATTAAACTGAGTTTACAGCTATGTTCTGTTCTCAGAATAGTATAAACCATCTGGAGAATACTACTGAATGTCACCCACGGAATCAAGTCCACATTCTCAGCTGACTTAATTTTTTCTAGTAATGCCAGTTTATACCATTGTCAATATGTGTAAGAATCTTCATTAAGCCATTTTTGCTTAAATCAAATTTTTGCTTAAATGAAGACAAGATGACAAACTACAATAATTATTCAGTTCTAACTATTGTATGAAATATGCAACAGAAATACTAAATAAATAACAAATCATCCCAACAAATCTGTATAATAAGGAACAATCCTTTTCTCAGGGCTCCTGCACTGAGTAAGTCTGATGGATCATTAATAATTTTATAGAACTATAGAGTAATAGACTATCCTGAGTTGGATGTCTGTAGCCAAAGTGAACTAAAGGGGTTTTAATTAGGACTGAGAATACATCTGTGAGGAAGGTCTACCATTCTTGTATAATATTGAAAGAAAGGACAAAAGTTTAAAAGAGAAAGTTGAAATAAAATGCAGAAAAGATGAGACAGAAGTTGAGAATAAACCGTATGGTAATATATCCATGCTCACAAAAACAGATGAAGTTTATGCTACATGTTCACCTTAGAGATGGAATAAAGATATTTTCAGGATTCTAAAATTATCATTGAAGTCATAATAAGCTGAAAAAAACTCCAACAAATAAATAAAAGGCAAAAACCAAGTCTGTGTTCCCAAGCATGTTTTCTATTCACAGAAAGGAAATGAGGAATATGAGGTAACAGAAGATCTTGTTCCATCATCCTATGGATGCTATTGCCAAAGGGTGCTCTTTGATGTAATGTTTTTCCTAGTAATAGAAACTTTTTTTACATTTTCCATCTTTGGCTTTTTCATGTTATCCAGAGGACAAAGTTTCCAGCCACCACAGCTGTGCTAGGAATTGATAAAATGCTGCATATTACCTGTGTATGTATGTTTAAAAAAAGTGTTTGTATATGCATAAAATATTCCTAATTCATACATTTATTAATAAGTGTTGTCCATTGTAGTTTGAAGGATTACTAGATATTTTTAGTCAAATTTCCAAATTCTTTTTTTTCTTCCTTGTTTTCTACTCATAACCACAGTTTTTGTTTTATTTGCACCTGCCATTTTTAAAAATATTGTTTGGTTGGGTTTTTTTGGTTTTGGTTTTGGTTTTTGGTTGGGTTTTGGTTTTTTTTTTGGTTTGGTAAAAATCTCTATTTGATTGTAGTTTTGAGGAAAAATTCCACTTTGACTAAAGAGAAATTGTAATCAATAAATTAATTCCGTTTATGTATCTTCCATTGAACAGATTTTTCTCATATTATTATGCAGCAGATGAATTGTTTGGTAATTGTCTGGTTCTCACTTTTAGATTAAATGGGTACTTCAGAAGAATCTGGGGATTTTTAGGGAGAACAACAACAGGAAAAAAAGGCCTATTTCTATAAGAAATATAGAGAAGTATTTGCTTGATTTTTCACAGAAGCAGAAATCAGCACCCATTTTCACCTGATTTTTTTTTTTTTTACTTAAAAAAACACCAAACCCTAAAACATTCTACTACTGCAAGGAAAGAAAATAGTGGAGAAATATTTCTAAGAAATTTTCATTATACAACTTTCTAAAATGTTGTTCCTTAAGTCTAATTATCTGTTACTCAAACCAGCAAAATGGCAAACACAGTCAGGATTCATTGTAGTAACCAAAAATTTCAGTCAATAAACTCAGGGTGGTAAGTACAGCACCTATAAAATCTTTTAATATACACCGTAAAGATGCTTGTGTATTGTTAGAGTGCCACTCATCTACACATTTTAAATTGTTTATACACATTAATTCATCTTTGCTGATAAATTTGTTCCTTTTTTCCCCCTGAACTTCCAGTAATATTCTGAAACCTAGAATGTCATAAAGTGACAGCAGATTCTTTAAGAAGTAAAGTTCTGCTGCATAGACTGTGACAAGATCTCAAGTTTTTCCTTATAGATCTTCTTGCACAAACGATTAGCTAAGCAATCTATGTTTTGATTCCCTTTATTTGCATTGCCTTTTAACTCATGAGATATTTTGTTCCTGCACTGCTAATTTTTTCCCCTATAGCACTCTTTCGTTTTAAAAAATATATGTTTGAAATTTATTAAAATTTGAAAAATCTGCTGTTCTGTCCTTTATATTGTGATTTAAATTTCTAATACCATATCTGCTCTACTACTGGCCCTCTGTATAATACTATGAGTACAGCCACAATCCTAGTTTTCCATTTGGTTATTTAATATGAGCTTAAAATTACTATAGGTGCCTGGGCTACAATTCTGCCTTAGACAATCTATCCAATGGCTGTTTCTCTCCCTGCAATCTGCTTGACTAGGTGGGACATCTTCAGCTGGTAACTGTAAAACTGTGGTCCGTGTGGTCTTCAATAAAGAAATAATCCCTCTACAACAGCAGTTATACTATTGTACCATGGTTACTATGACTCTTAGTCCCAGTATGTCAAATTTAGAAGTTACTTCTTCCAAACATCCTGTATCCCCAAATTTATTTGCCTGTTGTGGCATCTGATACGTCAAGAATTATAAAAAGTAGCATTCTCTTTTTCTATAAAAGCAATAGTTTTCTGGAATATTGTATGGTCTCCACTGAAGAGTATCATGAGCATTCCTGAGCACTGTAACCCTATTGCTTATGTACACATATCACTAAATGCTTTAAGTTGCTTTTATTATTTATTATCATGGTTTTGTTTTTCGGTCTCCAGCCATTTCTCAAACAATTTATATTAAGTTCTTGAGAGTTAGAGTGGGTCACGGACCAGTCCCAATACACAAATTAGGGGAGTCCATACTTTCTCTGGAGTGTATAAAAATTTAATGGTATGGATACTAGCTGTTTGGAGTTAGCTGATGTGACTCAGAGAAAGGGCCCTGGTGCTTTTAATATATTCATTTAATTCTTTGAGATGTGGTTTTCAATTTATGTGTTACAGAGAATTATGCATAAACCTTCTCTACAAAACTGAAGGATTTAATTTGCTGGGAAAACTATTTTTAGTCAGGATTATTGCTCAACAATTTGTCCGACCATTAATTTCACCCTTCATAAATGGTATGTTTACTATTTTCCAGGGGAGAAAAGGATTTACTAACACCCAAAAGACGTCAATGTTTCTTATATGCCTTATCAGGTACCTATTCTCGGAGAGAAGCTAGTACTGTGATTATCTGGCAAATTCATGGATTACAGAAAATCCCTTGGAGGAAGTTGTGTGCATGACTGTAGCCTCAGGAGAAAGTAAGGGCATAAGAATAAACCTGTCCTCTGACTAGCATCTACTTTACAGAAGGCAAGCCTGAGGACAGTCCATTTTTTGGGACTGCATCCTAGATGAAAGAGCAATCCCAAAATAAGACACACTCTATCTAGTTAACTTTTCAGCTGAACTGAATAGAAAAAGGTCCCTGGGTCAGAACTAAAATAAAGGCAGTCAAGCACATTCAATTTCCCCCTCACGCACACCCCTTATAGTTTTGTCTTTGAACATAATCACCCTATTAAGATTTGAAAAGCAGTTCACATCAGGAAGTCTTCACGCATGTTATGGTGTTGGTCTAATGCCAAAAACGGTTTCAAAACTCATGGTCATAAGCAGGAGTACTGCCCACTTCTGTAAGGTCCAGGATCCTTAGTCCAGATTCATGATATAAGAGAGGCTGAGAAGTGCTATAATGCTAAACTTACAGATTTTACCTCATCAGTGCAAAGCATTATTCTGGAAAAGATGTATGCAATGAGCTGTTGTTAGTGTTATTGTTGTTGCCGTTATTAATATTGATATGGATATTATTATTAATAATATCCATATCAGTATTTTTTTGGTATGGAAAAATCTATTATTTAAATGAGTTTTAATTCTGTAATTCTAGCTTTTTTGTTTCTCTTTGCTGCCCTCTGGACAGTTGGACCCAAATTTTTCGAAGCATTTGTATAGATGGACTTTGGATATGCTATTCTAATGAAATATTTGGCATTAGTACCTATGGGTTCTGCTACACAGATATATGGGAAGGACACAGAATATGAAGAAGAGCTAAGCAGGAAAAGGAATAGTGGGATCATGGATGCTTAAAACTTCATCAGCTCATGCAGATCAGCTACAGAAGCTTCTCACTGACTAGTTCCAGTGATTTAGTACGAAAAGTCCTATGAAGTTTCTCTCATGCTCACTGTCCTGGGGACCTGCCCAGAAATTTGCCTGGCTCATCAATTTTTGTGGATTTGAGTCTAATTTTCTTTCTTAAAATTCAGTACTCATGTACCATTGTGCTAAGTAAACTCATTAATTATTTCTCTAGATTCTACTAGTTCATTGTGGCTGTTCCACATTTCACTATCTTTCTCAATTTTTCAATCAATTCCTCTCTATTTGCAAGTAGGTCAAGGATGGCTTCTCCTCTGGTTGGTGCATGATTGGCTGTCTTCGGTTACTAAGAGATAATTCCTCTGTAAATGGTGTTTTGTGATTCTGAGTACCTTGAGATTTTGTCCAGGAAATTTTCATTCCTGCAAGTCTCTAGTCATGTACCATCTATCATTTCTTCTTTGTTTTTAATTCCTTGCAACTTTACCTAAAAACTGAATCATTTGTTAACGAGGATTTCCGTAGTTCTCTCATATGTAGGCCTGCAGTTTTCAAATGGCTTAGAGGAATTATGCACTTATTTTTGCTTTTATTTGTTTTGGGTTGGTTTTTTGATTTCTTTTTCTTTTAGTATGGAGTAAATTAGATCTACCCAATAATGCTGGGCTATTTAAAATCCTAATAAGAATTCTGATTCCAGCTAACTTTATGTACACAATTGTCTCTACACATTGGAATTCTAGTTGTGAGAATCATCTTTCATAGGCATGCTTTCAATGAAGCACACTATGTTATTGTAATACCATAATTTAATACTATTTCTGTGTCTTCCTTTTATCTTCTCTGTTCTGTTTTTGAAATTACCAGAGAATGTAGTTTGTTATTTACTCATTTTTTCCCCATATTTTTTTTACCATGTACTCTGTATAAAATTCAGTGTTTTATTAGCAACAGTTTGGATTCTCAGTATGTACCAGATGGAGTTAAAAGGAAGATATTTTTCCCTCTTCTAACTGCTAACAGTAGTTTAACACTTTTCTGAAGAAATGTACCAATTCTGAACTTAGGTTAACTAGTCATATGTCAAAATATGGTAAGTCTCAGCTCAGACTACTGCAACATGCAAGACTTGCAGCTGTTATCATTAATAATACAGAGCATGGAGACAATTGTAATATCTGTTGAAATCCTCAGTATCATAGAAATTATGATCAGCAAATCTTTGACATGATTATTTCATCAGTCTGTAGTTTGTGAATACTAATAAGATGTACTTTTGACACAGGCATCATGTCTGAACTAAAAAGCCATTACGGAAATTATAATATAAATAAAATGTGGAATGAAAGGCTAATAACGAGTGTGCCAGATGTTATACTCTGAATGCTTAGAATATTTATGGACTATTCCAGTCAGGTGGTGGATGCTCTGGACACATGGAACATTTGAGAAATACAACATTGGAATATACTGAATAATACAGTATGATACAGATGTTTTCTAGGGGATGGTAGTTACTGCATTCCTGACTAAGCACTGGAAAGAAAATTGGAATTTCAGTCATGTGGAAAAGGGGACTTGGTGCAAATTCTACTACTGGTTAAATAGCATTCATATTTTCACTGATGACTGGAAAATACTACTGGTTTCATCTGATTCAAAACCAGAGAAGGACAGGAAGAAAACAATCAACAGAGACAGCCAAGCACTTTCAAGCACCTATTAACTAAATTATGGAAATTATCTGCCAATATTTTACATGTAAATCATATTCTTAAATATATGCAAAACCTATTTATTGCTTTAGTGTATACTTCTTTCTGCTTTTGGTTTGTCCCAAACAATGTCTGTGTTATTTGGGAAGTTGTCTGGTCACGGATTAACTCTGAGAAGCAGACAATGTATCTGTATGTTATAACAAATAGTAGGTTATAGGAAGTAAGAAGTGCAGCTGTAAGAGGACTAAATTTTTGTGCCTAGACGAAAAGCACTTATTTCATCAAGAAGAATCATGGCCAAACCCTGAGATCCAACTTTAGGTACTCCAGTGAGATCATGAAGAAATGAGAGGGACAAGTGACTTTGATATTTATCAATTCTTCATTATTTTTTCTCAAATCCTGGAACTCATTAATCTAAACTGAACATCATTGGCTACTTTTAAGCATTGCACTGCTCCCTGCTGAACTGCATGAAGTTCCCATCAGCCCATTTCTCCAGCCTGTTGGGATCCCTCTGGATAGTTGGATGACCATCAGTGACTCCTCCCAGTTTGGTGTCATTAGCAAAGTTGTTGAGGGTGAACTCTGCCCCATCATCCAGATCACTAAGGATGTTAAGCAGGACTGGACCAAATACTGACCCCTGGGGTACACTGCTAGTCACTGGTCTCTGACTTGCCTCTGTGTCACTGATCACAACCCTCTGGGTCTGTCCATTCATCCAGTTTTCAGTGTACCTCACTATCTACTTATACAGCCCATACTTCATCATCTTGTCTATAAGTATTAAAGGAGACAGGTCTTGCTGAAATTGGAGTAAATTATATCTCCTGCTCTACCCTCATCTGCCAGGACAGTCATTTCACTATAGAAGCTTAGTAAGTTTGTCAAGTGTGTGTTCCCCTTGGTGAAACCTTGCTGACCATTCCTGATGACTGTCTTCTTTACATGGCTGAAAATGGGGTTTAGATATAGTTTAGCTCCTTAAAGCCCTTCAGAGGGACTGAGGTGAGGCTGACCAGTCCGTAGCTCCTGGATCCTCCTTCTTGCCGTGTCTGAAAACAGGAATAACATTTACTTTCCTTTCAATGACATCAGCAAGCTCTCTCAGCAATTGTGGATGTATCCCCTCATGGACTATGGATTTATGTGTGTCTGATTTGCTTAAGTATTCTCGGACATGATTCTTTTCCACCAACTGTACATCTTTTCTCCAGATTATTCCCCTTGTTTCTGGTACCTGGGATTGCCAAAGGCTGGGTGTTATAGTAGATTCTAGACTTTCTAGGTAAAGAAGGCATTCAGCACTTCTGCATTTTCTGTGTCCTGTGAACCAGCTCTCTTGTCTCATTCAACAGTGGTTATGCTTGTGTGTTTGTATCCTCTCTGTTTTTGTATAAGCAGATTGAGAAGGAATGAAAACTTCAGAGTTATTTTCAGCCAAAAAGTCTCATGCTGGAACGCATAAAAATAAGGAGGCAATCACCAAGGAGATGTAGCTTTCCTAAGTGTCCTGTGTTAGCCAGTGAAATACAAAAGACAACTTCTAGTCTATCAAAGAATTTTCAGGGAAAAAAGCATGGAAAATTATTTTAATGAAGAAGAATGGCCAAATGATATCATTGTGTCTGTTGTAAAAGTTAGATAGAATGAGTTTGGGGTCAAAAATTAAATTTTTTCTGGATCCTGTAGTGAATTTGGTGTGGGATGAGGGATGTCTGGAAGAAATAATATCCTCCACTATCAGGGAGTTCTAGAGTGCTCTCAGAATGTGAAAACTAGCTGAGATTTCCCTAGGAATCATGCTCCAGAGGGAAGTTCTGACCGGTAATTCTCTGATAAAGACAAACAAATACCGCTCTATCTAGAAAACAAGGCTGTCTGTCATACAATAATAGTTTGGAGTGAATGCCTAAACTCCAAGAGTTCCAATGGGGTGTATCACAGTCATTAAATGAACACTGAGGGAAACTAATCTCAGAGCTGCTCATTAGCTAAAAGTCCTGAGAAGCAGACTGCTGTTTCCCAAAGTCATTGAGGAAACTAAGTCTCATTCAACAGAGAAAAAAATAATCCAAAATCCTGAACGCCTTTGTGAATCTTGGCCTGAGGCAAAATTGGTTTAAACTATCTCTTTTATTCAGGCTGTGAAAGGTTTTGAAATGGACTTATATTACTCTGGAGAAAGGTGCCAACCATCCATTTATAAGGTATCCTAATATGATGCTTTTTCAAGCCCATTTCTCACAAATAGTTCAATATGCATGAAACTATAAAATGATATTTCAGACCAAGAGAAGTAAAGACAATTTTCTAGCAGGGGTGATGGGCTTGGGGGTTCAGACGTGCACCTGAGAGGTGAAATATCTAGTTCAAAAACTTAAAAAAAAAAATAAAAATAGTGTTTTCTAAATACAAGACTATGTTTTATGTAAAAGGTTAAATTGAAAAGGCATTGTAAGATTTTGTTTTGGATGGTTTTCTTTAAAGAAAATGTCTTACAAACCCAGGTCTTATCAGAAAGAAATAAGAACCAAATTTCTAGTGCATCTTTAGATACACTCAATAAATTCCATAGCTGTTTCTCTCTTAAAAATGGGGGTGGAAATGGAAGTTTAATATATTCATGTAAGCCAATATAATAGTTTTAAAACTTACCAAATATTTGGAATAATTACAGCTGTATTCTGCAGCAAATAAGTAGTTGGCCAAAATGCAAAGTTTTAGCTCTTTTTTCATCCATTGAAATGACGTAGCTAGTGAAGTAACAGTACCGATTTTTCTAAGCCAAGTACTGATTTTTCTAAGCCAAGGAAGATACTGCCTGTCTGTTAGGGTTTGCAATTAAGATTTTATTTGATAAAAAGTTGATGACTTTGAGGTCCATTAGGATTTCTTTTGATTTGCCAAATCATTTGGTGCAGATTGTTCCAGAGCCAGTAGATGATATGATACAGTTTTGTCATTATTAGTCTGAGCTATACTTGAAACAGTGACCTAGAGGTAAAAAGTGTCCATCTTGTATGTCCAATCTCCTCAATGAAACAGCTCCCTCAGGGTTCATACTTAGCAATAACAACAGTTACACTGAGCAGAAAAACTGCAGATAATTTTTTTTGTCTCTCTCTTAGGTGGATTTGTTGCCACCAGCTTTCATATTCATGTCTTACAGTCCTTTGGGTAATAGGGCTTGGATAGGAAGGTCATGCTCAGAAAAAAATAACAAGTTTCTGGGGATTTTTTTTTTTTAACTTCATATTAAGGGGCTTTTGGTGACAATAACAGATTTTAAAGCATAATACCAAAGCTAAAAATTCTTTATGTCCACAATTCTGAAGTAATTGGGCACAAAGTGGTATGCTAGCAGTTAAAATGCTGCAAGGTTTGAGACTTGTATAAGGCAAATCTCAAGATATTTTCCCTCCATAACAATTTAATCTAGAGGTCATTTCTCTATACCATTGAAATATTTTTTTTAAATCTAAAAGTGGGCAAAGCAGCTGTAAACAGCTGAAAACTGACTCTGTAGTCAGACAGTTACCTTGCAATTCAAGTTACAGGATTTATGAATGGATTTTGCTGTATGAAGAGATGATGTGAAGGGTACCCACGTTGCCTTCTGTGAGAGCATTCATTTAGACTACATATGGATGAATATTAAGAGAAACAAAGAATGACATCCATGTAGCCGGACCTGCTTGAATTTTGAGGAATGGGCACAACTACATCAATGTGACTATCCAGCCTACACTTACATTAATACTTTGTGTACCATAAAAGCTTATGATGTAGAATAATTGACAGAATACTCTATTTCTCAGCACCATATAGGGGCACCTGGACTATGGACAGGTGCTCTGGCCATATGTGTTAATTCAAACTCCACACAGGTTTATTAATGAAGAATTAATCCAAACTCCACATGAAACAGAAGTTCTTCAGCATGGGTTGCCATGTGACAGAGCAGAATACAAGTGTAAATTAACTCAGAGATATTGTATACATTAGGGCACTGAGAACTGAGAACTTGGATATTCCGATGCTGAGCAATATCCAGCAATGTACACTAGGCCTGGTTCTTTTGCTAGCTTTAATACTTGTATGACAAATGTACTATGATTTTTGATAGTCATTTTATTTTGTCTCTTTCTTTCCTGTAGTTCTTTAAATATCCTGGTGGATATTTATTATTAACCCCTGCACATATATGTTTTAATAAATAATATTATTATCTTGTCTGGGGTTTGTGGGTTTTTCCTATGTATGTCTGACTAAATAGGTGTCCTGAGGGCATCCTTTAAAGTAAACTATAGAAAAAACAGGTTTTTAAGACTGGAGACAAAAAAAGTCCAAATATTTCAGCTATCTTAAAGGTGATTATTAAAGCAAGTTAACAGCAATTTTAAATTGGTATCTAGATGTTTCCATTTACATTACACAAATTTCATGGGCACTTAAAAGTAGAAAGTTGTACTCTAAGGTCTGCTACAGTTTCTATTAGTCTAGGGTATTTTTATTAATAGTGTGAGAAGATACTGAAACTGGCAATTTAGCATTTTAGGTAAAAATTAGAACATAGAAATTAAAGATGCAATTGCCTAAATATAATTTTGGTATCATTTGATAGGGTGTTTGAGATATTTACCTGGTGTACGCAGGTATGAGACAATATCTATAGAAATTCATGCCTGCCTTTCTGCTTTTAGAGAGACTGCTAGAGAACAGGTGACAATCCTAGATCATCTGTAAAATGGTCCTAAATTTAGGTGACTTAATAGACCACAAATAAACATTAGTAATTATCTACATTTGGTTTCACCTAACAAGGTTTAATCTTTCTTTTGAATCTAATATAAATATTCTGAAACAGAATCCTCTTTCTAGTTTAATTGAATAATTTGTTTATGTTTGAGTGACATTTTCTTGCTGCAAAGCAAATGCTCTGAATTTGGGATTTTTCCATATTTTTGTCATTAACCAGTTTGACTGTTTCTAATTATGTTTTCCTTGCTGTTTGTGTATGTCATTTTGCAAACAAACACAAAGAAACCCCATATAGTTTTGCATTCAGCTCACAGAGGTATAATCTGTTCCCGTTGCTGGAGGAAATCCTCAGTGATGTGTTGCCAATATTTTAACAAAAGTCTCTCACAAATCATTCTCCCCTTAAGCCCGTATTAAATCCGTACATGAGGAGTATGTGTACTCCAGAGAGGAATGGCAATAGACTCATTTGGTTCCAGTTTAATGTGAAAATGCATTCTCATAAACGTAACCAAGAATTATAGGATCTTATTTGGCTAACAGACTGGTATGAAGCTCCTGGAAATATCTAGACTATGTTCCTTAGTAAAAAACATACTGATGAAAAACCTGTGTGCAAATAGATTTACTAGGACAGCACTGTGCTTTGAAACAGCGTGTGAGCAATACTGTTAGTCATTATCTATTGAGGTGTAATACATGGTAAGGTGTTTGTTTCCCCTCACTATGGTATCTTTCATTTGATAAACTCCTAAGAGTTCCCAAATTAAAAATGTTGCAGATACGGTACACACACACACACACACACACACACACACACGCACACACACACACACACACACACACAAAAAGCCTGACTACAAAATTTTGTATATTCTGAAAAAAGTTTCTTCCTTCTCAAATTGCATTATGACACCCTTATAATACCATTGGTATGTATGTGTGTGTGTGTGTATGTGTGTGTCTGTGTGTGTTTGTATTTCCCAGGGCAATTACAAGGGCTTAGGAAAGCACTATTGTATGGGGATTATCTTTAAGAGTTTTCAGAGAACAGGAATAACAGTGCTATATTCCTAAGGATCTTCCCACAAATAAGTGATATAGGAAGAATGCAAACACTCTGCATAGGTCTTCTTCTGACAGTGGCTGAGAAACTCTTATGAGAGCCATAACCTTTAGGCTACCATAAATTTGAGGAAAGAAATCTGTTGTTCTGTGCTGTTAGAACTGTTTTGCATTACATGGATAAATGAATTATTTATCGGATGAAAACAGAGGGATGCAACAGAAGCAACTGTGACATATCCTGTTCTCCTGTGCTCTAGTAGCAGTATTGTGTGATTTAAAATGGTGGCACAGGCTTAATTTTTCTCTAAGGCCATGAAGCATACATCTCCTCAATAGTGGTTTTAATCTAGTATTTTCATGAAATACTATATTAATTTTGCTGAATTTTGAATAGAAAAGGTATTTAATAAAACTATCCATACCCTAACCATGAATATCTCCAACAATTTAACTTAAATTATCCTTACTCTTTCTCATCAATAGGTACATAAAAATGTCATGGAAAGAGAATCACTTGTAAGTTTAGCCTGGAGAAAAGGAGGCTCAGGAGAGATCTTATCACTCTCTACCCCTACCTAAAAGGAGGTTGTTGTGAGTTGGAGGTCAGACTCTTCTCCCAGACAACAAGTGATAGGACCTGACAAAATATCCTCAAATTGTGCCAGGCAACGTTTAGATTGGATATTAGGAAAAAATTTATCACTGAAAAGTTGGTCAGGTGGTCCATTGGAATAGAATCCCCAGGGAAGTGGTGGAATCACCATCTCTGGAAGTGTACAGAAGACATATGGATGTGACACCTGGGCATATGCTTTAGAGGTGGACTTAGCAGTGCCAGGTTAATGGTTGGACTCAATTTGTGACCATAGTGCAGGTAGGAGACAATCAAATATTAAAAAGAAGAGACAACTACAGGTAGGAAGTTCATTTTCCTGAATGTACAAGAACAGTGATTGGAAAACCAAAAATGAGATATGAAGAATTAGGTGCAGACATGAATTTTCTCTGGGAGGAATGCAAATAGTGTGAGTCTCTTTATCTCTGTGTGTGCCTAATTTACTACTGTTCATACCTCTTGTATTTGTTTCTTATGCTGAATGATGTTAATATGGTGTCCTGGTTTGGGCCAGGACAGTGTTAATTTTTGCAGTAGCCAAGAATGGGCATGGCTAGGACCCATTATTCACTACTGCCTCCCCTTGTTTGCTGGGGACAGGGAAGAGGCTTCCTGCTGGGTCTGGCTAGTTTGGGGAGTGAGCAGTCATGAATTTTCACGGGTTTTCCAGGAGGGGTGAGCAAACACGTGAATAGTCTGACTTTTTTCTCATGTGCTGTCATTAGTACTTTGCTGTTACTGTTCGCTGTCATACTTATTTGTTGTTTCCGATAAACTGTTCTTATCTCAGCCCATGATCTTTACCTTTGTGCCTGCAGTTCTCCTCTCCATTCTGTCTCACAGGGAGAGGGAAGAAGTGAGGGAGTAGCATGTGGTTTAGAGTGGTTTAGTGGGAACACTAAATTGGAAAATACCATTTCTAAACAACAACAGCTTTATTTGGCACCCAACGTAAGGCACAAAGTGTTGAGGTGACAGCAGATCTGCCCAGAGCAGGTTGGAAAAAAAATTTGATCTAGGTGTTTGCTGTATTAGGTAATGACCCATGGGTCACAATGTTGCTTGGTCTGTTCATGTGTGTGTGGTACATAACTCTGCATGTATTCCTGCATGTGCAATATGTGCTCCTCATGATGATATTTTTCAGAGCAGGGAGAGGGATCAGAATTGCTTTGTTGCTGTACTGTGTGATACCAGCTTATGACATGATAACATGTGTTGCATCGTGCATTGCGAGTTCTCACAGCCTCCTTGCAGCCCTGCCCTCAGTTCCCCATTGGTCATCTGTAATCCCTCCCCTGTTCCATCCTCACTGGCTGTTTCCCTGTTGATCCCTCCCATGTTCCCTTTCCCTATTGGATTATACCCCTCACCCTGCCTCCCTATATCCCACTATAAAAATGCCTGTAATTCCTGGTACGTCATCTCACTGCTCTTGCGCCTTCAGAAGATTAGAGTTTCTGCAGTCTAAGCAGTAGATCGCTCCTCTTTGCCTTTATCTCTGCTGGCGCATCTCCCACCGGCCTGGGGGGAGCCCCATTGAGTGGAAGCTACATTCTCGACCACTTTTGTGTTTTCCTGCTGTGGTCAGGGCGTAGCATAAGACCCTGGGCTCCCTTCATCCAGTCCCATGTGCCGCCCCAAGCAGCCGACCTGGCAGAGCTGCTGACGGCATCCTGATAACGTGGCAGTACAGCCACAAACATCAAGGGCAATGAGGGTCATTTGGGATGTGTATTCAGTGCTGCTCTCCTACCCTTACCTCAGGTTCTGCCTGGGAGAGTCCATTAACAATTGTACCCCATCTGTGGGGGAAGAGGGAAGGATGATTTTCCTCAGCTTTTCACCCCCTTTTCCTCCTTCAGGCCTGTTCAAACAGCTTTTGAGGATTTTGAATTTCCCTTGGGTGTTAAGGAAAGCATGTGCTTGTTGCTAGGTCTGCCAGGTCTCCTCAGTGCAGTCCACACCATGTTTAGAGTTACAAAAGAGATTTTTTAGGAGGGTCTTTCAGAGATAAGTGCAAGGGTGGATAGTCATGAATGGCATCGAAGATGGGAGAAAATGGGCCAGCTTTTGAAGGACTATTCAGCTCCAATGGTCTGAAAGTTCACCCCTGAACAGCTCAGGACCCTGATAATGTGGCAGAATATTTGAAAGAAAAATGCTCTTGCCATTCCAGAGAGGCATGAAGTTATGCAATGAGCTGGGCCGTGGCTGCTATTTACCAGACACTGCTCGTCATTAGATAGCACCTTCAGGAGGAATTGGAGGGAAGCAGACCAATAGGCACTGTGACCACTGAAACTGCAGCTGAGCCAGAGGAACAACCCATTCCATTTGCAAATGCCCTTAGACAAAAGAAGAAATTAAAGACCAAATCAGTTCACTTAGTGAGGGATGAAGAGGAAGTAGGGTCCTCACAACATTATTATTTATTTGCTGTTTCCAGTAAATTGTTCTTATCTCAACCCATGCTCTTTACCTATCGAGCCTCTAAATCTCATCTCCATTCCACTGCAGTAGGAGTGGGAGGGGGAGGGAGGGGTGAGAGACCAGTGTCTAGTTTGGAGTGGTTCAGTAGGAACGCTAAATTGAGGAATACCATTCCTAAACCATGACACATAGTAACCTGATAGAACAGATCCGCACATTCTGGATATCCTTGCAAGGTGATATATCTGATAAATTTTGGCCCCCTGAACTACATGAATATTTTGACAAGGAAGTCAATGAATTCAGCATTTCATTGGTCTCCTGTCTTCTATGAGATGCATAACATTAGCCATTCCTACTATATATTACAAAACCACACTGTTATTTAAGATCTGTCCTTTAACTTTCATTCCTTCCTGCCAACAGACTACTGTGTGCGGTGGTGCATACTCATTTTCACTTAATGATCAGGAAATTGATTAAAATGCAAAGAAGGATAACAGAGTTGATTAAAAGCTTCCCAACACTCACTTGCAGAAAAAAAGCTTTAAAAACGAAATATGTCTAGCTTGGTTAAGATAGAAAGGAAAGGTGATTTGATAATGTGAAGAAATATCTGATGCTGTCAGCATTTCAAATGAAAATATAATAGACTGTTACAGGAAGAATTGGAAGGAACGGTATGAAAATACCCACATGAAAACAGTGTTTTGAACTTGACAGAATAAAATTCAGGCAGTAGATCAGATCAACAACAGACTGAAAGTGATGGAAAACTTCAAATATTATGCCTCATTTCATCTTTTCATAATACTGTTCAAAGAAATAACAAGATGGCATTGTTTAGAGTGTGGAGCTCAGAATGGTGAATTCTAATTTGAGCTTGGTTACTGACTCATAAGTGAAGGGATTATTTCCTTCTAGGCAAGAATTCCTAAGTATAATGTGGTGATAATAAAAGCCAACTTACTTTTAGGAATGCAGGGAAGAGAAAGTGGATTTAAAATATGAAGTAAATTTATAAAAATGAAAATGGCATGTGTATCAGGATTTTCTGACTGTTGCCTAAAGCAGTAATTTGATTTCTTAAAGGCATAAGAGAATATAGATATTGCAGCAGAACACTGAGGGTAAAAGAAAAGTTTTTGAGTTTAACTCTGGAGCAAATTAGAGTTTCAATGTCACTTAAAAAAAATAGAATACCTATAAGGAATTTTTAAACACTGAGTTGTCTCAAAAGCACTATATCTATAAATACACATATACATGTACATAAGGTAAGAAATGCAAAATAAGAGATTCATCAGATTATTCATAAAGCCTTCAAAGCTCTATGAATATGACAGGCCTTTAAAATTGATATAAACACTATCTCATAATTATAGGTAATAAAATAAGGCTGCCATTCTTCCATTCACAAGAAAAAAAATTATTTTTAAAACCTGTATTGCTCAGATCATGTCTCAGATTATTTGCTATTGTGACTGCTTTAAAGAGTTTTAAAGGATTAATTACTACTAACAAATTTAGCTTCTGTAAGTCTCTAAATAATTGTCTGCTGTAATTCAGATAACCATTTCAGAAGACAGGACACAAATTAATTTCTCTAGTGGTCACCAGGAACTGGCTTCACCAGGTCTGGGTGTGTGCATCCTTGTGATAGTGTCCTGTATGATCAAGCATCAGTGAAACAGAAACAGCATTATTAAACAAACAAAAAAAACCCCAAAACATTAATTAAACAGAAAAAAACCAGATTTAAGGGAGGGAATGTGGCTAGCAGTGTGTAAGTCTGACTCCTTAAGCAGACCATCAAGTATAGTAGTGTGTGCTTGCAGACCAGAAAGCAAATGGTATCCTGAGCTGCGTCAAAAGCAGTGTGGCCAGCAGGTCGAGGGTGGGGATTCTGCCCCTCTACTCTACTCTGGTGAGACCACATGGGGAGAGCTGTGCCCAGCTCTGGTGTCCTCAGGAAGGACATTGATCTGTTAGAGCAAGTCCAGAGGAAGGCCATGAAGGTGATTAGAATGATGGAACAGTTTGTAGATAAGGAAAGGATGAGAGAATTGGGATTGTTCATCTTGGAGAAGGCTCTGGGGTGACCTAATTGTAGCCTTCAAGTACCTGAAGGGAGCCTACAAGAAAGATGGAGAGAAACCTTTTGCATGGCTGTGTAGTGACGGGACAAGGAGGAATGGCATTAAATGGAAAGAGAGTAGGTTTAAATTAGATAGAAGGAAGAAATTCTTTACCTTGAGGGGGGTGAGGCACTGAAACATGTTGCCCAGAGAAGTTGTGGATGCTCCATCCCAGGAAGTGTTCAAGGCCAGGTTGGATGAGACTTTGAGAAACCTGGTCTAGTGAAAGGTATCCTTGCTCACAGCATAGAGGTTGGAACTAGGTGTTCTTCAAGGCCCTTTACAGATCAGACCATTCTATGATTCTATTGGCAAATGTAGTGCAAGGGAACTTGCAGGATCAGCAGGTATTTGCTCCTTCACTTCTGAATGAACTGAGAATTAGCACTTTCAACAGATGTATTTCTAGAAACAGCAAAAAACTGTATTCATTTAAACAAGACCTTATTTATGAAATTATAAATGTAAACTATCATATATTTAAGCTGGACTATGATGAAAAATATATTGACTGTCCTGATGCTAAAACCAGGAAAAAGAATTGAAGATACTTAAAATCAGAATAATTATAAGGTTTATAGTAGCTGAGTTATAAATCCTTCATGACAGGGAAATGTATTTTTAGAAGAAAATTGCATAGGATTTCTTCCAGAAGTATTTTTGTGAACACCTTCTGAATATATTTCTGTAAAGCCTATCAGAAAATGTATAGGATCCCAATAGAACGAAAAAAAAAAGTAAAATGAACTGAAAAATTAAGCATCTTTTTTCATTTTAAGAGTGAATAATGATCAGACAAAATTAGTTATCAATTGAGATTACTGAAAGATGAAACAATAATACAGAAGGTTAACTAGGACCACCTGATCATTTTCTTTCTCCTGCTGTGTATTACAGATTACATTTCTTGCATTTCATGCAGTCATCCCAAAGTCAAGATTGCATCAAAGGCAATAATCGTGTCTGACTAAAAATGTATCCTATTTAACTTACCTGAAATAATGTTTTTCATTAATTACCCTCACTGTTTGATATTTGTACCTTTTGCCGTTAATGAATTTGCCTGGCTTCAGCTTCCATTGATTTTTAGTTAATGGTTCTTTCTCTTCTATGCTAAAGAGATCTTTATTAATGACTGTTTTACTTCTAAGGAATACGTAAACAATAATCAAGTAATTTCTTAGTCTTCTTTTCATATGTTGAATTGGTTTAACTTTTAGCTATACTTCTCTGGAAAAAAAAGGTCTTCTCAGTTGTAAAGAGCAAGGTAAACTTGTTTTCTTGCCCAGATTTGCTTCACCCAATATGCAGAGTTATACAGTGACCCAAATTTGGAGAACAGTGCTTGACAGCACTTTTAGCATAACTTTCTGTATGAAGGGTAAGCAGGACATCACTCTTTATATTTTAACAGCTATAAAGAGGTGGTTATTGGAAGACTAAGCAATATTTCAATACTAACAATAATGCCATATGAAAGAAAATATAAAACCCCTTTCCATATACCTAAGTTCCTACTTCATACTCACTCCATGTATAATGCCAAGGATTAAAGCAATTTACAAATAAATGTTTTCATCACTGCAATATAGTTGCAGAATGCAATGTACATGTGTCTCACCCTTATGATCCTCAATACTTTCTCAGAAATACTTTCTCATATGTCAAGTTATGATATGTCTATTTATGCAGTAACAGTTCTGTTTCTGCAGTATGTTATTTAAAAGTATACAGGTTAGTATGGGATCCTGGTCCATAGAATAACTGTCCCATTCTGATCAGTATTTACTGACTTTTTTTGTTTGAAAATGTTACCAGCAGAGATTATATATTCAGGGTAGTGATTAAAATTTTAGTTAGAGTAGATATTTTATATATACGGGTAACACATAGAATATATTCCATTAATATAATAAAAATATATAATATCACATATATAAAATATATTAAATTATATTATACATTAGTATATAATATTAATCACACTGTCAGTCTCAGAGTTTCTTACCACATGATGGTGATTTACATGGAAAAACTCTTCTGATAACTCACTTACCCATTTGTTAATTCTTTTAATGGAGGCATTATGTTTATTCTACAGTTCTAGTTGTTGAAGGTGAATACAGTTTAGCACGCCTCAATTAAAAGAATGCAGTACCTTCATCATCAACCATTCTAATGTGCATGAAGAATTAGGTCTCATATTTTTTGGCAAGGTCTATTTTCTGTTATATCGAACTGGCAGGGACTAATTATATTCTTTAAATTCTTTATCAGTCGAGTCATGTATGTATATTCCATTAATGTGCCAATACTAGATGTCAGACTAACTGTCCTAAAGAGATGTTATTGTCATCTTTGTTGAAGAATATTTAATGTGCAGTGTTAGTTTCCAAATGTCAAAGATTTTGGGTACTACCTATTTAATCAATAATTACAACTTTGAGCTAAAAAATTGGAGCAAAAAAGTGTAGTGTTATGGTCTTGACACCTACAGAGCAGTATGTGGCACTAAAAGGCATCAAATAAAGGAATAGACTGTGTTGTTGGATAAAACATTCCCTATAATTCAATAAAGGTATATTCCTCCAGATATGAGCTATAAAACTCTTTTTCTGAGTAATAAATAGGGTAAAATGAAATCCATCATCTCGAAACTTTCCTTTATGTATTTTCATGTAAAATTTCAGGGGGGTGTGAAATTATCATTAAATTTCTTCTTTACATAGATCCTCTATGATAGACAACTTCACAGAGACTTCACAAATCTGACACTACCTCTCATCTTCATTTCCCTTAATAAAGGTGGGGCAGTCACCACATCTGAAAGCTGAAAGAAAAATGATATGATGTGCTAGTTCTTTCACCTATGAAACCCCATTAGTCTAGAAGAGCTTTCAATGTGCATATCACAAAATAGCTGCAGAATTTTATTTTGGAAGGATCATACTTTCAGTAATGATTTAACAAGGCTTTGCAGCCGGTGCACCCACGTCCTGCATACTCTGAAAGTGTGTGCCAATCTTTAAGATAGTGTTGGAAGGAAGGTTATCTGTTTACATGACAAATGAACTCAAAAGAGAAATGTATCCAGCTTCAAGCTTTCCAATACCTTACCTCTTGTTAATATAATCTTGAACCTTCTGCTGTGTTAACAGTGGGGAAATGTATGGAGAAACTACAAATATTTTATTCTCCCAGTGAAGAAGGTAACTTGTTTTGGCAGTCAACAGCACAAGATAGTGTTTGGGGAGCAGCTCTGTAGCTGCCACTGAACATCTTTCACTAGAGCATAAAGCCAAGGACACTGCTGGGACCCTTTTCTTTCTCACTTACAACTACAGTTTTCCTGGCTCATCTGTCTGCCATAATCAATGTTTTCCTATTTTAGCTATTCAAAAGCAGGCCTAGTTGCCCTCTTCAACAAGTGCATCTGAAAAGTAGATTTCTTTAGAAATTATAAGAATTGGGGAATAATTTTCAGTCACAGATCAAGCGTATATGTTAAAATGTCATAACTTTTACAAAAGAAGGCAAGAAGAATCCTTAGCTAAAAAACAAAAAAAGACTGTCATCATGCTTTTGTGAGAGAGAAATGGCATTGTACATACCATTGGGCTAATTCTTACATGCCATTTATCTGTGTGCTTTTGTCCAGTTTGATAAACCTCGCATGCATGGATGATTTCCTGCCTGAGCCCCTGGGATTAGAAGGTGTTGTTTATTCATTAACTAGGAATAAATGATTTAAACTCAGCAATCAAGATAATGGTCCAAATTGGGGAATGTTAACCTCTATTAACCTCCATTTTACCCTTCCTATATCTTGTCCAAATTGCTTTGATCTTTTGGTGATATTTTATGACAGTCTTTTTGACAATAGGATTTTTCAAATTAGGAAAAGGATAATAGTTTGTTTATTTGTTCTATTATCCTGTATAATGAAGTATAGATTGTATTTTACAAGCCAGAACAGAGAAGATACTTTTGCTAATTCTGTAAGTAAGTAATTAACATAAAATTGAGCTTTTGACAAGTTTTTATGAATTAACCATTAAAAAAAAAATTGAAACTGTTTTTAATAATTATCCATATGACTTATGATGAGGTATCACAAAATCTATGAGACAAAAGTAAAACAGAAGCATTTTTTATTCTAAATTTCTGACTTAAAAAGTAATAACTTATGATTTTATGTAATTTTAGCCAGATGGCTTTCCGTCAATATGATTCAATAGGGAAGTGTTGCATTCAACTTCACACACATGCTAGAAAATTATTTGCATTTTTAGCTGAGTGTTTCCATGGAATCATTCAATATCCTGAATTGGAAGGGACCCAAGAAGATCATCAAGCCTAGCTCCTGGCTCTGCACAGGACAGCCCCAAAAATCACACCATGAGCCTGAGACTGTTGTCCAGACACTTCTTGAACTCTGGTAGGTTGGTGCTGTGACCACTTCCCTGGGGAGGATGGTGAGTTGACCTTGGCTGGACACTAGATGCCACCACCAAGCCATTCTACCACTCCCCTTCCCAGATGGACAGGAGAGAAAATAAGATGGAAAACAACTCACATGTTGAGATAAGGCAGTTTACTAAAGGAAAAGTAAAAATTTACGTGCATGCCTGGGTTTTGACACCAAAAAGACTGTAGGGGATTGACCCTGGCTGGATGCCAGGCACCCACAAAATCCTCATTATCACTCCCCTCCACAGCTGGACAGGGGAGAGAAAATATAACAAAGAGTTCATGGGTTGAGATAAGGACTGGGAAAGATCACTCACTAAACACCATCATGGGCAAAACACACTTGAATAAGAGAAATTGAATTTGTTACCAACAAGATCAGAGCAGGCTGATGGGAAGTAAAATAAGACTTTAAAAACCTTCCCCCCACCCCTCCCTCCTTCCCAGCTCTACCTCTTCCTCCCCAGTGGTGCAGGGAGACAGGGAATGGGGGTTGCTGTCAGTTCATCACAGATTGCTCCTGCCGTTGCTCAGGGAGAGGAGTCCATTTCCACCTCTAATGTGGGGTCTGTCCCATGGAAGGCAGTTCTCCATGAACTTCTCCAACATGAGTACATACCACCGGCAACAGCTCTCCATAGACTTCCGCAACGTGGATCACTTCCACGGGGTGCAATCCCTCAAGGACAGGCTGCTCCAGTGTGGGTCCCCTGCAGGCTGTAAGTCCTACCAAGAACCCTGCTTCAGAGTGGGTTGCTCTCTCCACAGGTCTGCAGGTCCCTTCCAGGAGTCTGCTCCAGCACAGGCCTCCCATGGGTTCACTTCATATGGTTGGTGATTGCCCGGCCCTCTAATCCAGCTCTCTCTCCCCTGCTTGCCCATATCATGACGTGTTACCCAGCTGAATGCTGGGCATTTAATCCGGAAGGATACTGTGAGAGACGGTATCAAAAGCTTTACTGAAATCCTAAAAGATTATATTAGCTGGTTTCCCGTGGTCAGTTAGGTGAGTTACCTTGTCATGAAAAGTAATTATGTTTGACAAGCAGGACTTCCATCATGAATCATACTGCCTGTGACCAATGACTGCATTGTTCTTCAGGTGTTTTTCAATACCTCTCTGAATAATCTTCTCCATAATTTTACCAATCACTGAATTGAGACTGACAGGGCCGTAGTTTCCAGGGTCATCCATCTTGCCCTTCTTGAAAATTTGGACAACATTAGACAGTTTCCAGTCCACTGGGACCTTCCCAGATTCCAACAACTGTTCAAAAATCGTAGAGAGGTGCCTTGCAATGACATCGTTCAGCTCTTTTAGTATTCCTGAATCCTATCAGGCCTCATAGACTTATAGGGATCTAGCTGGAGGAGTAGAACCTGCACAAATTCCAGGTAAAATGGAAGTTGATCATGCTTGCAGTCATGGTCCTCCAGTTCAGAGCACTGGGACCCCCTGTACCCCATTGTTAGTGTTGAAGACAGAGGCATGAAACATCTCTGCCTTGTCTAGGTCCCTGTTTGTGAGATCACCATCCCTATTCTGTAATGGGATGATGTCATTTCTGTACTGCCTTTTGCTATTAATATATTTTAAAAGACTCTTTTTTACTTCCTCCCACAGTACTGTCCAGCTTCAACTCGTTGCGCTTTGGCCACATGAATTTTCTCGCTCCAGAGGCATCTCTGCAATCCTCCCATGTCACGAGACCTTGCTTCCACTGGACATACACCTTCTTTTCTTGCCTTATTTCCAAAAAGAGATCCTTGCTCAGCCAAGCTGACTTTCTTCCTTGTCTGTTTGACTTTCAACAGTTTGGAATTGCCTGTTCCTGTGCCCTTAAAAGGTGGTGCTTAAAAAGTGACCAGCTCTGGTGGACCCCAACACCTTCAAAAGTGGATCTTAGTCACCAGTTCCCTGGGCAGCCTAAAGTCTGCTTTCCTCATGCCCAGGGTTGAAGTGTTGCTATCTCTTTTCCTCCTGTCAACAGAGATTTTAAACTCAACTGCTTTGTGGTCGCTGTGGCCAAGATGGCCACCAATGACCACTTCACTCATGCAATCTTCTCTGTTAAAAAACAAAGCAAGGAGGGCATCTTTCCTAGTCCCCTGCCTTACTACCTGTACCATGAAGTTACCATCCATGTGTTTCACTAATCTTCCAGACCTGTTTGTGCCAGCTGTGTGGTGTTCCCAGTTAACATCCAGCAGGTTAAGCCCCCCAAAAGGACAAAGGCATTTGATTAGGAGGTGTCCCTTAGATCCTGAAAGAATAATTCATCCGTGTCATTGTCTGGGTTAGGTAGTCTTTAGCTGACTCCCACAGTGACATTTCATTATTTGTTTGTATCTTAATCCTTACTCAAGGGCTCTCAACTGTGCCATTGCCTACCGTATGCTCCATATATTCCAACTCCTCCATTACATACAACGCTACCCCCCTGCCTAGCCTGCCCTGCGTATCCTCCTGAAGGACCTCCAATCACCCAATGTGGCGCTCCGATCACAGAACTCAACCCACCAGGTTTTGCTCATGCCAGTGATGTCAAATCTCTGAGACTGGGCCAAAGGTTCAAGCTCCTCTTGTTTTATCCTGTTTCACAGTTTCAAAATAAAGGAGTTTCAGTGTTCGTCTGTTTTGTGGGTTAACACCATTAGGCTTCTAAGACCCGCACAGTCACTCACTCCTTCTCCTCAGTAAGATGTGGGATAGAATTGGAAAAGCAGAAGTGAGAAAATGCATTGGTTGAGATACAGACAGTTTATTAAGTGTAAGAAAACCAAACCAAAACAGAAAAGCAACAACAACAACAAAAACTCAGTAAAACAAAGCAAATTAATACAAGTGGTGCAAGAGAAATTGTTCACCAGTCAAACCGATGTCCATCTAGTCCTTGAGTAATGATTGTTCCTGGCTAACTTTGCCTTCCAGTTTTGCTGAAAAGCATGACACAATATTGATCTTTTGATCAATTTTGATCATCTATCTCAGTTCTGTTCCCTCCTAGATTTGTCCTCTTCCAATGTACTCACTGGGGCCAGAGTGAGAAACAGAAAAAATTGATGATGTGTAAGCACTGCTCAGTAATAGCTGTCATTGGTGTGTTATCAACACTGTTCTGATCAAAATTGTAAAATGTAATATCAAACAGGCTGCTGTAAAGAAATTAATTCCTTCTCTGCCAAAGCCAGTCTGACTTCACATGGGAATCACATGTGCTTCAGTGATATATTAGACTTAATTCTTAGGCGATCAGGACCTAAAAACAAATCCTAAGTTCACATCAAAATTAAGTCTAGACACTCCACTGTTATCACTCCAGTTTATTTTTCCTGGATGCCAATCATAGCAGCTGCCCTGTTGGATAAAACTGCATGTGTCACTAAATATTGTTTCGGTTTTCAATAGAGGGGAGAATGTTCTCTATGGAAGACCAAACTTCTTCCTTCAGTCTTTAAGATCTATCAGAATTTTCACTGGAAGGCATTTTACTTTCCTTTCAAAGTTCAGCATCTGTCCAAACGTGTGCTCTTGAGAACAAGTGAAGTCTCTATTACCTTCCTTCCTAGGGCAATTAATGAGCATAGAGGGAATATGCAAAGAGGGAAAATAAATTAAAGAAATATTTGTGTCATCCTGACAGTACATTGTAAGTCAACAAAATCATGCTGTTGGGATTGTGTCAAAGAGAGTTCCAAACTACTTTTTTGATGCACTTGGCATCTGTTTTTAAAAAATATCTTGTCCCTCCAGTAAATATTATTTGCACATTCCCTAACCTATCTCTTTCTTTGCCAAGTTGAGATTTAACACATTTGTTTGTGTGGTTTTTCTGATGTAAAAGAAACAGTGTGTTCCTATATCCAGACTGCATTCAAATATTTGTATTTGGTGTAAACCGCCTATTCATGTGAGAAACAAAAATTAAATCAAATTAACAACCAAAAACCCCAATGTTTACTGCTGTCATGTATGCTATATGATATACCTTTTCAATAACTTCTGCATAGTTGCACGTCAATTAATTTTTATTTTATATAATTTAAATGTTTGACTTCATGTCTCTTTTCAGTGAGCATTTTATCCATATTTCACTTAGGCCAGTAGTTGTCACCTTACAGCTTTTTTCAAAAGTTTTATTCATGCCATTCCCTCGGGTCCTGTCACTGGTCACCACAGAGAAGAGATCAGTGTCTGCCCCTCCTCCTCACCTCACGAGGAAGTTGTAGACTGCAAAGAGGTCTCCCCTCAGTCTCCTCTTCTGCAGGCTGAACAGATCAAGTGACCTCAGCACTCCTCTTTCGGCTTCCCCTCTAGGGTCTTCACCATCTTTGTAGCCCTGATCCTGATCAAATCTGTCTCAACAGTTCTGAGAAGAACTAATGGGTTGAATTGTAGGTCTGATAGCAAATATTCATAATAAACCTGTGTGGTAGGTTGATCCCAGCTAACATCCAAGCACCCACACAGGCACTGGCTAATGTTTCTCTGTCCCAGTGGGACAGAGGAAAAACATAGGAAAGAGCAAGATTGAAAAAATGTACGGATTTAAATAAAGACAGGGATATGACTTGTCAAGAACTATTTTGGGCAAAATAGACTTGGCTGTGAAAATTTGACTTTAATCAGTAATTAGCAGAAATATTTATTTACTGACTTAGATATTGGGAAACTGACACCCTGCCCCTGACCAACATTGGCAGCATAGGCAGGCTGCTGTCCAAATGTAATGTGTGAGGGTCTCAAGTCACACTACCACTGGTGAGCCAAGGGTCAGCATGACTCTTACCTGCATTCAAAAGTGATTTGCACGATTGACTGTTGCTGTCAGATGACCTGGACACCAAGTGTTCCTGACAGTGCACCGAAGCCACTGCATCAGTTATGATCCTATGTTTGTTATCAGCAATTGGATGAATTTCCATATGGGTGCATTGCTGCTCATCTTTCCTACTGTCTTAATAAGGCTTTGTTAATAAATTGTTGTCAGGCTACATTACTGTTCAGACCAGAGAAACAGAGATGACAATCAATAAAATACCTCTTTTCACCCTTTCCCAGGCTCAATTAATTTCATTCCAAATTGCTCTTCTTCTTGCATCCCACCCAATCCCCCCCCTTTTTTTTTTTTTTTTACTTCAGTATTTCATTTTAGACTTCTTGTTCTGCCTTGTTATCACCATAGGTTACAATCAGTCCCTTCCGTGAGAAAACAAATCATGCAGGAGGTCACGGTCAGTACATTGCAGTTTCTCTCTGCTGCTGCTTGTTTCTCACACTTTCCGTGCTCCAGGGGCATGGTCCCTCCAGATGGGTAGTTACTCTGCCATGGAGTGCCTCCTCTGACTTTTTTGTTCCCTCATTTCCTCTGCTGTTCCCTCAGTTGTTCTTCACTTTTTCAAATTTTTTTCCCCTTTCTTAAATATGTTTTCACAAAGATAGAACTATCTGCTGATGTGCTCAGATGTGTTCTGCGATGGGTCCAGTGGATCTAGTTGGGAGCAGTTGTGTCCAGCACAGGGCAGATCCTTGTCTCTTCTCACTGAGGTCAAGCCTGTAGACCACTCCTACCAAAACTTGCCATTTACACCCAATACAACCTTTCAACTTACAGGAGTAGACTACAATGAGACTAATTAAAAACAGGATGAAAAATAAAACTGGACAACTACAGAGCTTGACTTCAACAGGAGGCCACAATCAGCAGAACGAATTATGAAAGAAGCAATAATTAAATAAATTGAGGTGAATGGAAAGTGGATAAATCAACGCAAGGGATTAGCAAAGACAGATTGTGTCAGACTGATAAAATATTTTCTTTAACAAAATGACTGTTTTGTTAAAGACAAGAGAGTTATGGTAGATCTAATCTATCTTGACTTCTTTACAACACTTGATATGGTACCCCATGGGAAATTTTCACTGAAGATGGTGGTTAGTACATGAATTAAAAGTTGAATAAAGAATTATCATGTGATAGGGAGATTACTGGTGGAGTACTCAATGGATTCATTTTGATAATCTTGAGTACCTTGCTTAATGACAGTGATGTAGTTGATGCTAATGGATTTTTATGATGACAGAAAGTCTTGAAATGTATAAAACAGTAGGAGCACCTGAATTTCTCCTGGGAAGAATAAGACAACCTTGAAAAAAGAAACAATAAAAATGATAACATGAAGTGCAATCCAGCTGGGGAATTAAAACCCCATTTCTGCTAATAGGCAAAGATCTACCAGCTGGATGACAAAGTGAATAAAGGATTTTCTTACATTTATTGATGACAATGTGATTGTAAGTCCCCAAAATGGGAAAAAACATTATCTTGAGAGCTATCAGGAAAAATATTTGGGGTAAAACCAATATAAAGTCTCTATACTCTTCTGTTGACATATATAATATACAAACAAGCAATAGTTCAAAGGTAAAGAAAACAACTGAAGAATATATAGAAGAATATACATCATATAGAAATTTGTGTATATATATATATATAAAATAGAAGGCAGGTATTTACTATGAAGTTTCTACAACGACTCTGTAAGTTGGATACTCTGTAAGATACTATGGTTATGATACAACCTTTATTTAGTAGCAATGTTCTCACAGAAATGAATAACTACGTGCATGCATACATCCGTCTGCAGAAAGAGATTGCATTCAAGTGGGATGTTTGCATGTCTAAGTTTAAGACATTTAACTGAAAATTCTCTAAGGTGAGGGTGAAAGACTGCCCCATCCCACAGACTGTCATGGTCATAACGAGCAGATAAGTTCCAGTTGGTTTGAAATAAAGAATAAGACAATTTTTCTGAAATTGAAATTAATTGCCCAGATAATAATTTCAATATTTGAAATAGACAGTGATGAATTCAATGATTTATGGTATTTCATTTATGTCTTTAATTTAAGGAGCAAATTTTAAATTATAGTTTAGAAGGATCATCTTAAAAAGTTCTGAAGGACTTAGACATCACCTTGATCTCCGAAGTATCCTAATATTGCAGGCCTTCAAACTTCAGATAAATATTCAAATACAACTTAATTTCAGTCTTCATTATGAATCTTTTTGAAATTCAATAATGAGAAGGAGAATGAAAGGTGAGTTATTAAAAAAAAAAAATTGAAAGGTGAAGAAGCGTTGGTAGGAGATAAGGGTGAAATGACTATAATTAAGAGTCCGACTTCAGACCTTCCTTGCTGTAGAAGTTAAGTACTAATAAAATATTAATACAGTCAAATGAATTAGTCAGATGAAGTACCTATGAATTGTTCTAAAAAACTGAGAAAAGACTGAAAACATATGTGAAAGAGATGAGACTTAGAGACAAACAAAGACATAAAGGATGTCTGAACAGAAGGTGTGAAGCATAATGGCGTGTGAACTAAATTAAGAAATGCAAGAGGAAAGCACCATCTCATTTGTTTAATCTATTTTTCTTTTAGTGAAACAGCTATAAAACAAATATAAATGAGTCCATGAAAGCTCTTCTGTCTCCAAATAATTAAATCAAATTATTTTGACATACTTAACTTGTACAAAATTAAATCAGATTATAGTGAGTTTGTAATCAGTATCTCATATGAGAATCCACCTATTTATGATACACTATTTGAAGAGCTACTGTATGCAGATGTAGTGAATGAAACAGGAATTTTATTGAAAATATTCTAATTAGCCAACAAGAATTCTCTACAATCAATTAATCACACTGTAACTAAATAATTTTGTAGTGCACAGAAAGGTAACTCTCTTAATTCCTCATTTTGTTCATAATTGGTGAAAAAAAACCCACTCCTATATTTCTTGTTTTCTCTAGAATTTTCATAAATTATTTTTAAACAAGCAATTTGATTTAAAATTTAACTCCAGGAAGCTTTTATATATCTGGGAATTGCATCTTTTTGTAAGGGAACCATTATTTTACTTTTCTTTTAACACCTTCATCCCTAAAACTCTTGCAAAAGACAGTGACTTTGCTTAAGAGAAATGAGAATTTGTATAGCAGGCTTTAATTTCTTTGAATCTACCAAATAACATTTTTGAAAAAACTTGTTCAAGTGGTATATGTACCACATAAACATAGGAGGCATATCAGATAAATATGTAATATGTTACTACAAAAACATTTGTTCTTGAATTAAAAACTTGCTTTTAAACTGCCATTCTAAAAAGAAAGAGAGCTAAATTAAAACTTCAATTTCAGTTTAGCTTTTCCTGTCACTTTGAATGAAGCCATGGCAGGAAGTTTCATAAGTAAATATGCTTGGACTGGTTTTGCAGCTTTAATATATATATTTATAAATATAATATAATATGATAATTTATATAATATAATATAATATAATTTTTTTTTGTTTTTTACATTTTATCTGTAAGTGATGTGACCACTTTTACATGTCTAAAAAGTGTCCAGTGACATGAAATTTCTCAGCATATCTGGCTCAGCCTCCATCTGGTTTCCAGAAGGATCCTCTCTTTTGTACAATTTATAGCATGTTGTTCAGCTCCTTGCAGAGGTCTCAGATACCCTGTGACATCTCAAATAAGAACAGGTCTTTATTGTTTAGACAGGTGAATACTATCCGTGATGTCTTCCAAGCCTTTTGTCTTAGTCTCAGACTGGTTCTGAGAGCAACCACAAGCCAAGGTACAAAGGAAGACTACACAGCAGTGAGTTTAAGTGGATTATAACTGAATAGAGCAAGAATCAGTCTGGTTGTGCATTCACTCTGCGTGGGCACCAGGTCTGAAGAATTCTGACTTATGAAACTGTACATTGCATGTGAATACTGGTTGTAGAGTTCCTTTCAAGCTGCAGGCCCCAGACATGTATTATAGCAGCTTATGTGTGGAATTGCCTTGCTCTTTCTCTAAAACTCTTTTACTATGGAGCAGACATTTCAGATGTCAAAGTCCTGCTGTTAAAAAATCCTGCAACTCTGAAAAGTGAAATTACAAATTCTGCCTAAGTGACAATGATTAATTCTGTACAATTATTCTTTTGAGATCTATGCATGTGACTGAGGTGGAAATATAACAACTGAAATACATACTAAGAATCTGTGTTTGGTTTTCTTTTATGAAATTCCATGTTCTTTGTTCAAATATCTTTTAGATATTCCAGAAGGTATGGGTATTTCTTTTTAAATTTTTCGTCTTGTTTGGAGATGATGAATAAATTAAATAATCTGATTTAAATTTTATAATACTTGTTTTGTCAGTGTGACCCTTTGATATGCAGCCAATTATATTTTATCCTGTTCACAAAATTCCTCTTTTTAATTTGGGTCTTGTATTTTGTAACTCCTCTACATTCAAAAGATGTCTGTCCATGGATGAAAGTCTTTAATGCAGTTTCCATTTTGATTTGATTTTTTTTCTGTTTAGGCATCCATCCTTTCATTTGGATCTCACAAAACAGCCTGATTAATGGCAACTTTATAAAATGATGGATCTGTATTAATGGTAGAAAGAGAAGAACCAATTATAAAAATATGTTCCCTAAAAAGGACAGTGAATGGAAGTACCAAATCCTGTCATGACAAGCAGAGATATGAAACAATAGTAAACAAGAACTAATTCCAATAATTAAAAAACAAAAAGTAACTCTATAATGTAGGACTAATGGCGATCGATTTATGCTTAAAATTTTTTTCAAACAGAAGTTTGAATAGAATAGTAAATTATTTGCCAGGTTAATGCTGATTTTGTTCCAAAAGAAAAAGGCGTTGAGCAGAGTCGCAGTTGGTCTGTGCTTACAAAACACAAAGCCTGCCTTTGACAGATAGGTATTCTAATGTATCTTTTGCCCAAGTATTCTTTAGATTGCAGAAAGTAGGGTTTTTTGTATGTGGAATATTAAACTTATTAGTATTACAGGTTAAAAAAAAGAAAATAATTTATTTTTTTCTTCAATTATTTTATCATTTTAAAATCCTCTATCCTATAATACTGTAGAAATATGGAATAATCAAATATCATCAAGAAAAATATTCTTGCATTTTGAATTTCTTCCCTATGGTCTATGCCCTTGGACAAAAAACAATAAAGCAGAAATGTCGTAGAAACACTTCTGTAAGAGGATGTCACGTACAGAGCACCTTTGGGAAATGTTTGATCAACACAAGTAGATGGCAAGGCTATCTTTGAATTTCCAATGCAGGTAACCAAAAAAAAAAAAAAAAAAAA